>LOJH01010204.1:2518-21954 GCA_001685095.1 Ellobius talpinus
TAACACAGACAAGAACTATGGGTTAATTTACATTGTAAGAGCTAGTTAGTAAGAAGCCTGAGCAACAGGTCATACAGTTTATAATCAATATAAGCCTTTGTATGTTTATTTGGGATTGAACATCTGTGGGACCAGGTGGGACAGAAATTTCCATATATAGTTAGGTAAGTTTGCAAGGTCATACAGAGATATATTTTAGATAGCTAGATGGCCTTCAAACAGTTCAGAGACCTACAGAATTTGGCATTTTAAATGTTTTAATAGCATAAGACTTTCATGACAGTGAGACGCATCTGCTCCTGGCAACATCAATTTACTTCAAAAAAGGATAATGGGCATAGAAGAAACTTTATATGGGGTTTACCGTCTTTGTGAGAAAAATTAGACACCAGGCAAGAAAGTGCCCTTGTCTTGACTGCTGACAATATGCTGTCCAAACTGGACCAGCAGGATGTAAAAAAAAAGCAACTGCCAAACTTTGCCAAGAGAAGGTAGGCAAGTCCTTCAAATTCTCTGCTTCTCAGAAATGTCTGTCAGATATACCACACCTGTAGCTGAAGACAGATGCTTCAATGTTACAGAAGAACTTTGGGTGACTGTCCAGGCAGCCAAATGTCTCTGTCATTAGGTAACATTACACCATTATGGGGGTCTTTGATGGAGTTAAAGACTAAATAATTAAACTTATAGTTTTTCTTAGTTTTGATAAAAAGTAAGTTAGGTATAAAACTTTAGACTCACAAAGATAAGATAGATAATAGAGTATTTTCTCTAAATTTCCCAAATACAAATGCACTGGATATTGTAACTATAATTCTTGATAACTATTTTTGTTGTATATAATTTTATGTTAAAGTTAAAACCCTCTTTTTTATCCAGACAAAAATGGGGGAAATGCTATGGAATAATCATTTTGTACACTGTGAAATGTGTTACTCTCATTGGTAATAAAAAGCTGATTGTCTGATAGCTAGGCAGGATTTTCGGAGCAGAGAGATGACTGGGAAGAAGATTGGCAGAGTATAAGGAATCTTGAGAGATGCAGAGAGAAGCAGGATGAATGTGCCATGTTGAAAGAAGGTACAGCCACGTGGCAGAGGGTAGATAAGAAATTTGAAATGTAAGCATTAGCTAGTAATCAGCCTATACTACTGGCCAAGCATTTATAATTAGTAAAAAGTTTCCATGTGGTTATTTGGGTTATTTGGCTGGTTAGAAAGAAAAGTCCATCTACAGGAGAAACTATGAGGGGTAAAGGGAAGGGAAACTGTAGTCAGGAAATATTATGTGAGGGGAAAAAAGCTATTTTCAATAAAAGGAGAAAAAGGAAAAATAAATACTTTTGCAAAGAAAAAATATTCTTAAGTTTGGGACTGGGCATATTATTTAGTAGTAGAGCATATACCTACCATGGACAAGGCCATGGGTTTTATACTAGCACTACAATTAATTAGTTAATTGAATAAAATCAGACAGTATAATTTACTTTTGTTCATGACATTTTTAAAAATTATATTCCAAAGTACAGAATCAAATATTGCAATAAGGTTACATCCTTTCAAAACAATTTATTGTAGGAAAAACTACTACTATATAACTAAAATACTGGGTTTTAAATTCTGTTGGAAAAAATTAAAATTTAATAACATTTAAGCATGCAGAAATAGAGAAAAGTATCAAAAAGTGGTGGTTAGTAATTTGAGGGTCTGGTTTATATTTTAAGGAGTATTTATAATCAAGAGAAATCAGTATATATAAATGTCTTTGGTTGTTGTTTTTGTTTGGTTGGTTTGGTTTTGGTTTTTTGACATAGGGTTTCTCTATGTAGCCCTGGCTGTCCTAACTATCTCTGTAAACCAGGCTGGCTTTGAACTTGGAAATTCTCCTGGCTTTGCCTCCCTAGTCCTGGGATTAAAGGCGTGCACTACCACCCTCCAGCTCCATGTCCTTGTTTATTCATTTGTTAACAAATATAGCTGATGGATTCAAGACATCGTGTTAGGTTCTGGGAGTATACAACTCATGAAAAGCAAGGGCACTGCCCTTTGGATGCTTATGATCTTAGTGGGGATAGGCAAAACGTGTCCCACAGGTACACGCACACACACACACACACACGCATGCACACAGAGGATACACAGCTTCACATTCAGTAATTAATGATGCCTTTGAAACTGGAGCATAGACTATCTGCTAAATGTATTAAAGACATTTAATAATGTGTCCATAGCTACACTTTATGGCTGTACTGGTGCAGAAGAGGGAGGGGCTCCTTCTGATGGTCACCTTTTGTTTTAACTTTAGAAGGACTTTCCTTAACTTTTAGAAGGCTTTAGAAGGACTGCCTGAATTTGTCTGTCAACATATGGTATGTATAAATAACTGAACATGCCTTTCATGGCAGGACTGCATCTGTGTGTGCATGCATATGTGTCTGTACATGGGACTGACGTGCGAGCGTAGGTGGTTGCCCTAGTTTTCACAGAATTTTCAGTAGATGTAAGACAGGAAGGATGTAAGAACTTCAGTAAGTGGATGAGACATGCTACATCGTGAGTCACTTAGCCCAGACTAAAGACAAGACAGAATTAGATAAGGAAGCGGGGAAATCCACATGAGCAAAGGAAACAGGGAAGCTACAGGGTCTCCACATCCGGGAGGCAGCTTTTGTGTGGAAGTCAAAACACACTGTTGAAAGTGGGATATTTGCCTTTCTTACTAACACACCACTGAGGCTTCTTAAAATATTATTTTTGGTTAAAATTGCTTTGTTACATTTATTTCTCTGCCTCTGTCTCTGCCTGTCTGTCTCTCTATGTTGCTCCCCGTTTTTCTTCTCTGTAGGTCAGAGGCTAGAAGACAACTTGCAGTCATTGGAACTCTTCCTCTGCTATATGGGTCCCGGTAGTTGACCCACCAGGTGGTCTGGTTTGGTGGCAAACACCTTACCCACTGAGCCACACCACCAGCCCTTCTTTCTGAGAGAAGGTTTCTCTGTGTCATTCAGGTTGGCCTGGACCTTGCCTCAGCTTCCCCAGGTATGTACAGCCACACCTGACTTCATTGAAGCCTTTCTGAGAAGAATCAGAAAAGGTCTTGAAATTGATCCAGTTGTAATCTGATGGCGAGAGAGGCCCGCAGCCTATGAGGGCAGTAGATCATCAGTGAACAACTGAGATACAGGATAAATGGGCGAGTTAGAGACTTGGGACTTAGAAGGGAAAAATTTGCCTCAATGGTTATGGAAAAGTAGTGGGAAAGGGGTTATTTTTAGAAGGCAATAGGATGATATTTTCCCATGGCTATTCCCGCAGACAGACAGACAGACACCCATGTGAAAGACGTTCTGTGGGATGAGCTGGAGACAAGTAGAGTACCCCACATGTCTTTCCAGGGCAGGAGTGGTGTGAGATGAGGTGTAAATTACCGGAGAGGACCAGGGTGACGGGGAAGGAGGTCTGGCTAATGCTATCCGCCTAATTAGGAAGAAGAAATGGGACGGGCTTAAAATGCTGTGCGCTGTGCTGTTCTCTTTCTAAAATTTTGCTCCTGCTGTTCATTTGTACTTAGTAGAAGGATTTGTTTAACCAAGCTAAATGAGGCCTACCATCTGTCTGCAATCACCAAAATGCCAAATTCCTGGTATCCACATTCATGAGATGATTTTAAAAAGATGTGCACAGGAAATGTTTAATTCGGAGCTAGATTGGCATATATTTGCTTTTAGAACTGAAGTCACTCCGCACAGACGACAGTGTTCATTTACTGCTTATAATAAGGTCCTGACACACATCAGTATTTCCCAAATTCTAGCAAAGCAGCTGGTCGTGACTGTGTATATACATTGGTTTCCAGTCCATTGTGCATTATTCTTGTATATATAATCTGCTATGAAGATTACAGAGTCCTAAAAATAAAGTCAGTGGAAAATTGAGTACATTAACTCACAATATACTTGAATGTATTCTCTGGTAAAGGTCTATGCAGAAGATAAAACACTTGTCGAGATCCACAGCTCACAGCTGGGAAAGAGAACCCAGTATGGGTTCCCATTAACATGGATCTAAGCCTTTTTTTCCCTCTCTGTGATAAAATCTTACTTCTATGGTTAAGGGGGCAATTCTATGATTCTCCTAAGCGCTGCCACTTGTCCTTGTTCTGGCAGGGGCTGGTCTGGGTTGCTAACCTTTCCTTTTCAAGACTTTCTGTATTGAACAGTTTGGGAGTCTTCATCAATGAGTCCCTAGACCTGTTAGATGAACCGCAGTGATGCTCTTGTCTTGCATTCATCACAGTTTTGCTTCACGTGTCCTAGCTCACCACCTGCCTGCACATTTGTTAGTGTGAGTCATGGTTAGCATGATTTAAAAGTCTCCACCCTACAGGAGTCTATGTCCTTCACGCAGCATGGGGGACCCTCTGATCCGTCCCATCAGCTGCCTTAGCCTTGCCCCATGCTGTTCGTTGGCGGATGAGTTCAGTTTAGGCAGTCCCTACCTACCCGGAAGGCAGCCTTTGCTTTCTCTTCACCTGGCTAGCTTAGCCATGCTTTACTTTTTCCTGCAGAGGCTGACCATCCGGCCCAATTCCATAACGTCAGGTCTACAGCTGTGCTTCTTCACTGTGGCCATCTATGAATGGAATCACCTGCCCCCTAAACTAGAAATTCTGCGCTATCACGGAATCACATGTTCTTCATCTTTGCCACAAACCACCTGTCATAATTTCTGGCACAAATTAACATATCAGCAAAAATTTGCTTATTTGATGAAAATATTTTAAGACTTTCCAATTGTGTGCTGCTGTAATTTTTTTAAAAATTGCACCCAAGTTTATTGAAGATGCATTGTAGACATGTTAAATGGTAACACAAATGGTAAAAGTCATAAATGGCTCTTTTGTTTGTGGATTTAAATGCACATCTATAACCTGTGTGGTAATACTGCTCTATAACCAAGAAAGGATAATTCCAAGCACTCATGTAAGACAGGACTCTAAATGTTTTTTATCTAGTTTTTTTGGAAAACGATTATCATAAACCTCTAAACTTATTTTATAACCCATTGAATGGTTCACAGTGACTATCTTCAAACAATACTTGGTGCTATACTGACATGTTTATTATACACCATAAGCATACATTCATTCACTAAAGAATGTCAGCATGGACGTTATTATTCTAAAAAAGAGAAGAACACAGCAAGAACCAAAAAAATCCTATTGAATAGAGTTTGCTCCTGTTAGAAAACTGGTGGTGAGTGTAATTCATTTTTATTCATGAATTTTTACAAGGAACTACTGTGGAGGGGGAATGATGACTGAAAATCACTTCAGTGCACAATTAAGTTGATTCTATTGACAATAAAATATGCAACTGAATTGATGGATTTTGTCCTGGTTGTTTCTATTTGTCTGCGTTGGATTTTTAGCTTAAGTTCTAGAAACACGTCCAGGTTTATGCCAGTTCTCCACTGGTAGTGGTTGGAAGTACAACTGTGCAGTGGACGCATGGCCGACACTTCCCAGCCCTGAGGGTGTGGACCTCAGACAGAGATGGGCTGAGGAAGCGGTGGAGATGCTCGGAATGTCCCTCACCTTTTGGTGTTTGTACAGTTTTAGCTTGAGTACAACTCCTTCCCTCTACAGCTGCTACCAGTGGCCTGTGAAATTTACTTATGGTGTCTTTCAAAAACTCTACCTTCCTAAAGCCTGCACACACCTAAAACACATGGTTCTGGACAGCTGGGTGTTTAGTAGTAACCCATTTTCCTTTTGAGAAAGCTGTGTAGTCATATGTAGGGGTGCAAGCAATGCCCAACCTCATTCTCAGTCAAACAAGGACTAAACACATCACCTTTCAACATAGTTTTAGGCACAGAAACGGTAGTAACTTAAAATAACAGAAAAGCAACCATATTTAAAACGTAAGCATTTAGGTACATCAGTCTTTAAATTTTTTTATGTCAACTGCTTTTTCTTGGCATAAGTTCAGATCGTCTGGCCTGACATACATTTGCAGTTGCTGCCTCTGTACCTCATGGTCCCGCTGCTTAGAGGTGATGGCTCTGTTCATGTCTTCGGCATCCCTGACACGGTCAAGGGCCTGATTAAGGGATTCCTGGATGTCTGACAGCTTAGCATTGTAGTCGTCCAGCTGCTCCAACACCACAGGGAACAAAGAGCAGGTGTCATTGTGTAGCCGCTGCCAGTTCTCAACCTGGCTCAGCACTGAGGAGAAAGGGAGACACATTTACTCGGGGCTTCTCCTGTATCTAGCAAAGTCTAAAAAAATTCAGGCCTGTTTCCTTCAGTGACTGAGACTGGAGATACAAGTAGCTCCACGGTTTACATCTGGTACGAGATGCTTTTCTGGTGGATTTAGGAGCTTCTGGAACAACAAGCGAAGGAAGGGATTGCTTTGTTTTCCCATGAAGATTATACTTCGTGCAGAAACTAGGCTGCTATACTTTCCTGCTTATTGCCCAGATTATCTGTAGTTTTACCTGTGAAAGGGAAACTGGCTATACAAGGAACAATAACCACTGCTTTCTAGTTAGCGATGGAACAAACAGCTATGCCGTTCATAACCACTCACTTTAACCACTTTTTCCTGAAATTTCCAGTTGACTCCTCAGGTCAAATTCGGGTTGAGATTTTGGATGGGATAAAGATGAAATAGCAGTGGCAATGATATCCTAAAGTCTCTTTGTGTGCATGCTTTGCTCTTGGCTCATAGGTCCATTGGTTGATTAGATGCCATAATTCTCCCACAAGCCAATGACCTTCTCCCCTGGGATTCACAGTAACTGTCAGTCAGCAGGGGTTGCGAGCGTGACATCTGTGGGACGAAGACTTAGGCTTTTGACTTTTGATGTCTCATTGATTACCCTGCAATCTAGTGAAGCCCCGGACCCCCTCTTAAGATGGATTTTTGAGTGTGTAAAATAAAATTTATAAAATTTAAAAGTGACTATATAAAAGTAAAAAATAGTTAATGTATAAAATTCAAATAAATAACTTTGTAATGTATATATTTATAATATAATGTAATTATATTATAAAGTATAATAATCTATATATAATCAATTTTTACTAACATATGAAGATCTAGTGATGAATGTATTAACTATAATTCTGAGGTACTGATGAAGGTATTAGAGAGTATCAGCAACAGCTGAAATCTGATCTGAAAATCTATAATTTCTTTTGTTGAATGTATCGATCCTTTGTAACCTTTCTGAAGAATGTAACCAATCTTACCCTTTGAATCCAGGCTGGCCTTGACCAATAGTAGTAGAACAGATAAGAAATGACTGAGTTCCAAGCCTAGGCTTGAAGAGTCCTTGAACTTTCTAGTCTTTCCCAGAAGGCTTCTCTGCCCAATGGAACAAGCCTGGGATACTCTCCAGACGACAAAGACTCTATGTGAAGGGAGAGGTCTAACTTGCCTAGCTAGTCCCAGACACGTGAATGAATTTCATCTATGCCATATAGAATAGAGATAAGTATACAAGTTGACTTTAGCCTGAATAACCACCCTATGAAATTAGTATCAAAATAAATAGTAATGTTTTGAAATGAATACACTTGGAGTCAACTGGTAAACAACAATTGATGAGCTATATAGTGACCAAGTCAGGGGTCTAGCAATACTATTTCACGTGTTTTAGCATTTATGCTTGGGTATGTCAAGTTTCTATTGGAGGTTAAAGTTATAAAAACTCAGGACTATCAGAACATCAACACTGTTGACATTTTCTATAAAATTCCTCTCACTATAGACTTGGGAATTTAATCCTTCCTTTTCTCCTCCACCAACTTTTATGTCCCTATTCTTTCATCACAGTAGTAAAAGTTATGTAGATTCTTGGCAGAATCTTTGCAATTTCACAAACTCTTAAAAGTTGTGCCTGGATCTAAAACTCTTGACCGAAAGGTCAGGTGTTCCTGAATGAGTCCCTGAGGCTGTGCATTACTTCTACATAGCTCTGAGTATTGAGAATTAGTGGTTTGATCAAATGTTGCCCTGTGGCTTGCTGTTCTCTTTTCCTGGTCCCACAGAGAAAGAAGACATATGTTGTTTTGGCCAGGAATGGAAGACACATACATTCCTGGGCCTCATCTGCTTCCTCATCCACAAGCTCCCGCTGGGTGAGGAATGGTTGCCGACTTCGGATCTCTTCCAGCATTCTCTGGGCCAACACCAGCTTCTGCGTGATTTCCTCTGGGCCAAGTTCCTGATTCTCTCCGTAATAGAGCATCTTGCTGTTGATCTCTGAAAAGAAGAACACGGTGAGATGGGAGCAGGGGAAGGATGTGTAGAACTGTGCAGTCCGGTGGCAAGACTAACCTTACAGTAATGCTGGGAGTGTTAGTGACAGCATGGGAGCTCTCCTGAGGGGAGAGAGGCAAACCTGAGGAAACCATTCTGGTCCTATGAGGTGTGTTCAGAATGGAAATGGCTGCTCCAGAGCCTGCCTGGCTTCTCTGTTCATCGGCTAGCCATGTTGATTTGAGAACACTAATATTTAAGGCCCAATAATCTGAGGGCTTTTGTTCATTATCTTATAGAAATACTTGACTTGGAAAAAGTGTTTGGCAGAGTCTCCTGTCACTTGTAGCATTTAATGGAGAGATTAATTACATTGTAATCATCAATGATTTAATAGCACAAAGGTCTAGGCCAAAATAAGAGTGCATTTGTAATTGTCCAAATGACTCTTTTAAATTTTTACAGACAAGCTAGTAATAGGAATTTAAAAAAATTATTGTGATAGTTTTGCTCATATATATGTATTTCTGAATAATATATTTATATATTACACAGTTTTTCTTTTGGCCTTCTGTGGTGTGTATTTTCAAGACTGGGCCATTTGATGTTGATTCTTTTTGCCCTATATCTGATATAGGCTGAAGGATTTTAGAACCAAGGGGACCATTGAAGCTCAGAGGAATTAGATATCTTTCCTAAATGTTGGCACACAACGGTTCTTTGATGCCATCATTCCTACTCCAAATGATCAGAGGAGAGGTTGTATGGCTCACTTGTTCTCTGGCAGCTCTGGGAGGAAGTGCTCTATCTTCCTGGCATAATGAAATTGTGTGTCTGTGGCTCACTATGATCTATGTGGTTGGCCAGACAAGATGGGTAAACAAACATTGGTGTCACATAAATCATGCCAAGATGAGGAGCTGTATTTTTTGTGGGTAATAGCTTGAAGGTCACCAGCAGCTATTTTAGAGATGGTTGAGAATGAGAAATGACCTACATGGGTGCTGTGCAGCATTCCTGAATTCTGAAAGAAGGGAGATAAATGGGAATAGATAGTTTCAATGCTCCAGACATCACTGTGAGTGTTATAGGGAGATCAATACATGCTAACTCCCCCCAAACCCCATGTATCAAAGCATTAAGCATCCACTTTTCAAACAAAGCTAAAAAATGAGTCCTTGAAATAAGTGAAATTCAAACATTAAATAAGTCAAACACATCATTCTCCCCCCCNGGTTCTGATAGTGGTGAAGCTGAATTATTTGGCATTTTGATGTAAATTCTGTTCAGTCTTGGGATGTTTTGTTTTAGCTCTGTCTGGGGTAGATTAGCAAAAAGAAACAGACAATAACACTTGTGCCTTTGGTCTTCAGAGACTGTTCACACATGATTTTAAAGAGATGAAAAACTGGTAAAGGTTACTGTTTCCCACTTCCTTTCCTTTTGTATTTTTTCTCATCCTTTCCCATGACCAAAGGTCAAGTCGGATGGTTCAGATTCCTTCCAAATGAAACACGTTACGACCAAAGTCTGGGCTACTAAATAGCAAAGGCAAATTACTTCCCCTGACTGGCTTAGAAGGGTCTTGACTTTATCTGCTGCCCAACAGGGCATTTATTTCTTAATTGGATGAATATGAAGGCATTGAATTTTCTTGGTTCATCCTCACTGAACAAATCAATAGAACAGTGCTTTAGGAAAAGAATATTTTACCGGTTAATGCTAGGGAGCTAGGGAGGTAAACGCACGTGAACTAGGGAGGATGGTAGTGAGAATCTTGAAATGTGTGTCATTTGTTTTTACTGTGCCTAGGCACCCAAGGAAATGAAGCAAAGGATTAATCTGGGCTTTATAAGTCCCTTAGCCTAGAATATGCTCCCACTACCTCAGTATAAAGATATGTATCTCTGTCACTGTGGGTCCCTTTATTGTCATTGTGCTCTGAGATGCATTTGGTGTTGTCACCCAACTCTTGATATATAGTATAATAAAACACCATGGCAACAAACAGTAGATCTGAGCTGACTCTAGCCCGAGGAGTGTCTCTTTACCCTAGAACAAATGCCGTCTCTTTCGGTTGGGCAAGTGGCAGAAGCTTTCACTTCACTGAGATAGTCTTCCAGATGCAGCCGGCACTTGGTAAAAATCAGAGCACAGATGAAAGACTCTCCAGCAGGGCAGGTAGACTTTGCCACAGTGCTTTAGGGCAGGGAATCACTTACAGCCCCCCCCCTTTCTTTTGGGTTGCAAACCTGAGCGACTCATCTGGCTGGTCCTTGAGGAAGAGCACACAGAAACAGCTAGTGACTATCTGGGTTGATTTACCACCCCCACTCCACTCAACCCCCACTTATTTTGAGGCAGGGTGTCTTGTGTGGCCCAAACTAGCCTGGAACTCACACTGTAGACCAGACTGATCTTCAACTCACAGAGATCCACCTGCCTCTGCCTCCCAACTCTAAAGGCAGGTACCACTCTGCCTGACATGGTTTGATGATATTCTGAAGACATATATTTGGGGCTGTAAATAATTGAAAAAGAAGTGTGACTCCTACTAAACTCTTTCATTTTAAAGAAACCACATTCCTTTGAAAGAAATGTATCGTGGCATGAAGCCTAAGTGATTTTATATATTTATTCTTTAACATTAACAAATAATAAATAGGAATAGGGGTTCAGAAATCTCAATGGACAAAATTGCCATGGTGAGTGTATGTCAGGTAAAACCTGTAACACTTTGAACAATACGCTCCCACAGATAGCATCCACGAACAACACTTTGAACAATACACTCCTGCAGATAGCATCCACTGACAATAGCCATTGTCACCTTCACTGTCACTCATACACCGTATGGTTCCTTGATGTGAAGTTAAACCGAGGAGAAGATATTTACCTTGGATCTTGTCCCTCATGTTGTGGGCTTGCTCTACAAGTTGAGTTGCTTGGTCAATGGTGTCTGTGCTTTCCTTCTGCAGGGCCTTCCCCTTCCTTGAGGCTTGACGTTCCTACGGATTATATAAATGAACATTGGATTTATGTGGTATATGCACACCTGGGGTGGGTGGGTATAATGTATTCACTTGACAAGCAGAAACTTTCCCAGCATGTGTAAGCTTTGTGACACGCTGAAATGGTCCTAGGGGTCATACACGAAGACTGGGTAATGACTTGTTTCAGGATCCTGGAATGCTATCATTCAAAATCAGATGCAATACCAAGGCCATGAGTTATGGTGCAGTTCAAACCAACGACCTATCACATGGGCCTTATCCTTGCAATTGTTGCTGTAGCTCAAGATGCCAGACTAGGAAATGACCCATGTCTGCGGATCACTTTGACATTGTTCTGGTTGAAGTGTTTAAACTTCAAAGAGGAAATCGTCTAGAAGGAGGGCAGATCTTGAAATTCTCCTACTGGGTGGTCCAACTGCTGCTGAAACTGAATCATCATGGGGCTTTATAAGGATTATACTCTCTGGGCTAGCTGCTGTGTTCAGAGCTTCATTCCAATTTCCCCTCAACATTGATGGCCCTTGTGTTCAAATAACCGCTCAGGCAGATTTGGCACAGACTAAATGGAACTCCCCACCACCCCGGGCCTGACTCTACTCAGTGTGGTGTCTCAGTCTTGAAGCATCCATAAAGTATCTGTCATCATTAAATCCCGTCTGCTCTGTGGCTTTAGAAGAAAGTGTGTGTGTGTGTGTGTATGTGCATATGCATGTGTGCACATGCATACAGGCATGCATTTCTCTATGTAGTCAAAAGCAGGAGATGATCTAAAGGTAAGGACAGAGGTCATTACTCCCATTGCATGAAGGATGTGCCCTTCCTTTTGGCATCAGACAGATAGATGGACCGTTACTGTAGCTAGGGGGAACGGTAGTTCTTCAGCCTGTATTTAAGAGGTGTCTGCTTGCCTTTTCTGGTGCTTTCTTGGTTCACCTCTGTGCTAAAGGCTACAGCGATCCCATGAATGGCAGGCTGAAGCCACAGGGACGTAGCGCTGAGAGACTACCGAGCAGGTTCTTGGGACTAGGAAGGGGGTCGTCCCGAACCTCTCTTCTGTCAAGCAGTTCTACTCAGGGAACTGTGGCCTTATACTAGCAGCAGTGTTCTCGCCCTTTCTAGGATAAACCAAACAAGTGTCCCTCTGTGATGGCTGAGAAATAAGATGCAGAAATGGCATCAGAGTAGACACATTTAGAAGCTGTACTGGCTGGTTTTATGTCAATGTGTCACAGGCTAGGGTCTAAGAGAGGAGGGAGCCTCAGCTGAGAAAATGCCTTTATAAGATCTGGTTGTAGGCAAGCCTGTAGGGCATTTTCTTAATTACTGATTGATGGGGGAGGACCTAGCCCATTGTGGGTGGTGCCAACCCTGGAATGGTGGTCCTGAGTTCTCTAAGAAAGCAGGCTAAGCAATCCATGGGGAACTAGCCAGTAAGCAGCACTCCTTCATGGCCTCTGTAGCACCTCCTACCTCCAGGTTCCTGCCCCAATGAGTTCCTACTCTCACTGCTTTTGATAATGAACAGTTATATGGAACTGTAAGTGAAATAAACCCTTTCCTCCCCAAGTTGTTTTGGTCATGCATGGTGTATCATGACAGCAACAGTAACAGTCACCCCAATTAAGGCAGAAGTCTTTTATCTTTTATCAGCCAAGTCAGTAATTCCTTCACACAAAACGGGGCTTGTGCCAGAGACAACATGGCCTTCATATTGTTGACAAGCTGTGTATTTCCTGTGCACACTGTCTTCTGAGTGGTCACATCCCTTCCCCCAAAGCCATTCTTTTCCTTGGCTTATTCTAATGCTTTGTGGATGGAAAAATATAATGCCACCATTTAAAAATTAGATAATATAGAAAATGAAATGAATCTTATATTGATGCCACCCCTCACTGCTTTTAAAACATGAGTTTACTATATGACACATTAAAATGTTTACGGTTGATCCCATCCAAATACTATGTTTAGAAAGAATGGGACTCACTTTCTAAATTAAATACACACACAAATGTACACACTCACTCTGGTCCCAAACTTCAAAGGGATGCTTGATTGCTAGTTCTCTGTCTTTAAATTTGTTTTCAACTTTCAACTTTGAAGAGATGCCGCACGCATAAGAAAACTTTTTATGAGTTGTCCAAGTACTCCTGGGCATGGGACCTTCCCTGAAGCCCTGCTAATACGCCCGGGAAACTGCCTCGGAAGAAACTGACTTTTCCTTTGTTGGTGGGTATCAACTTCAGATAGAACTCAGCAGGATTTTTAAGATTTTTGTCTCATTTTTCTGTGTTTGGGCGTTTTTTGGTCTTACTGGTCTTTGCTTGTACATTATTATTTGTTTTTGTGAAATATTTTTGTGTGTGTTGGGACTTTTGTTTGTTTTTATTTTTTGCTTGCTTTCAAAGAGAGAAAAAAAAAGAATGTTCAGTTTGGTGGGTACGGAAATGGGGAGGATTTGGCATGGGGGAAAAACATGACCAAATATGTTGTATGAAAAAAAAATTTAAATGAAAAAAGAGAATAATGGAAATGATAAAAAGAAAAAAGAAAGAAAACTTCTAGCTGATGAGCACCAGAGGGCGCTGTGAGATATAAGGATCGACAGGGACCTGTAGCTTCTCCTTCGTACCATTAAAGGTGACCATTTATTACTTGAAGTTGAAAAACTACCAAATATAATATACAATATATAGGGAATTTTTAAAGGTTTAACTTCTTTTCTTGAACTTTGCTCATGGGAGGAAAGTAATGGAATGTGCACATGATAAACAGGTGTGCCTTGCTTTAAAAAAAAAACAACCCAAACCTGCAGTTAAAACGTTACTCATAGTTATACACTGGTTGATTATTTACATCATCACAAAAGATTGACCATTTACTGACCCCAATGGTGAATTCTCTTTGTATTTATTTGTCTTAAGTGATGGTGATAACCAGTCTGTAGGATCACCATGAATTTTATTGTTTAAGTTGGAATTCTTTTGTGATCGAAAGTGGGGATCACACTTACCCTGGGTCACAAGTGCAAATGAAGACAGCTCCAGCGAGACAGGCAGTAGGAATACTGGTGCGCTTTCTCAAACCTGACCAGGGATGTCAACTTCCGGGAGCTTCCCTTCCTCCTAAACATTGGTCACATCTAGATACTGGCGCGCCCCTCATCTAGTGTCTGAGCTGCTGACTCCGAGCTCACCAGCTGCCTCTGGACATCTAGAGGTACCTCACACTTAAAATGTCCAGAGCAATGCACTCTGCATTTTTAGTCCTAGCGATCAGTTTCGGCCAGACAGAACGCCCCTCCCTGCTCCTTGTGACGTCTAATTGGTCATACTGCCTCATTGATTCTACTTGTTATTCTTGCTCTTTCCTCTCCTATGGCTACTGCTTCAGCCCATCACTCTCAGGGTAAATCCTCTACAAGGGAAGGCAGGGAAGCAACCAAGTACTCTCTTTTCCCATCTCTGGTGGCAGTCTGTCATTGTACCTTATCCCCGGAGTCTTCCCTGACCAGTTTGTCCACTCTACAGAAAAAGAATGCTTTGGAAATGCAACTGGAATCAACGGCTCTATGTAAACACTTCAACAATTGAAAGGCACAGTCCTGAGTATGCTGGGCAAGATTCGTCATGGTCTAGTCACTGGGAATAGCTTCAACTGTTACTTCCTGCCTATTGTCTAATACTTAAATCAACGCAAGGCCAAGGTTAAAATTCTTCTAGTGCCAAGAATACGTCATATACTTCACATTCTTTGCATTACGGTACATTCCCCTTGGAACTTCTTGTCATTCTCAACACAGGAGGCAATTCACCTTCCCTAATGAGAGGATTCCCTTTCACTATTTCTTTCTTAGAGTTACTGTTTCTTCTGTACCAGGACTCCATTGAGAAACTGTGTATCATTTTAAACAATGTATCAGTTCCCTGCTAGACTCTGGGCACCTTGAGAGCAGGGCCTAATATTTACTTCCAAACACCTAGCACCTGTCACCGTGACTATGAAGTGGCCAGTCTGTAAGGCTTCTGAAAAGGATCACATTTTCTCTCATCCGACCCTTTTGGCAGGACCAGTGAAGAGGTTCAAACACTTTCAATATGCTTCCCATATGATTTTTTTTGCATGAGGTGATGATACATAGGTGCTCTTTGTGTGGCTGGAAGACTAGGGTGAACTTGACATCTGTGACAATGGCCTCCATTGCAGACTTTTAGGACCCAGAGAGAAGCTGACATTGGGAGAAAGCTACTCTTTCCGTCTCTGCTTGTAGGTCACTGTGCTCTGCCTTGGGCACGATAGGCTTGGGAACATGGAGAGTGGAACCTTTGGAATTTCTAGATGGGTCTGATCAGCAGCAGCAAAAGGGAAAGCCTTTAGAGCATGGGTTCTCTGTAAGCACAGATACACGGACATCTTTCAGGGTTATCCCTGGGGTAAATGGTATGGACTAGTTCTAGGGACTTCCAAACAGGGGCTGGAAGGTTTATATAGAGAGGTTGGCAAACAAATAACAATATATATAATCCTAAACTCTAAATGTCTCCAAAACCTAGTAACTTGAGATGAGTAGACTTTGTGAGATTTTGACCATATGGGACTCATGGGGTAGAGGTGTCAAGCTCGAGGCTGTATCATTGATTTTCATCACTGTGAGAATGAACACAAATAATGAGAGGACAGCATGTGTTTGCCTGGTGCCCGCAGAGGTCGGAAGAGGCTGGTGAACACCCTGGGACTGAAGTTACAGACAGTTGGAGTTACTGTGTGGGTGCTGAGAACAGAACCTGGGACCTCTGCAAGAGCAACAGGCACTTTTCATCTCTGAGCCAACTCTCCAGCCTTGTGTGAGAGTTTTTATAAGTCATGGATCTCTCTCTGAGTATTTCTCCTCACTCTATTTGGCTATTTATTTATTCAGTGTTTCTCTGAGAGCTGAAGTTAGAACTTGTCAAATCTATTGACGATATTTTTGCAGATCTTCACACTGCATTTATGCTATGCTATTTCCTTTTTATGCTAGTAAATGATTTGATTCTATTTTTCTGTAGGCTTGAAATTTATTCTTGATTCTCTGATCTATCTGGAATTCATTTTAATTTATGGTGCAATGTAAAGGATGAACTTGGCTTTTCTTTTTTAAAACTTAATTTCCTTTTCTTCTTCTTTGTGTGCATGTCAGTGTGTGTGTGTGTGTGTGTGTGTCTGTGTGTCTGTGTGTGTGTGTGTGATGCATGCCAAGGTCAAATAAGAACTTTGAAACATGAGTCGTCTTCACATGGGGTCTGGGGATTGAATTTGTGTTGTCAGGCTTGTGCGGCAGGAGTTTTTACCATCTAAGCCATCTTGGCAGCCCTAAGAGTGACTTTGTTTTTACCATCTTGGAGACTTCCTTTTCACTGCAATTTCTTGTTTTTCTTTTTGCAGTTAATGCTCCTTTATTAACATTTAAAGTGTTTATTGTATATAATAAGCATATTTCTGGATGCTCGACAGCCCTTACCTGTACAGTGCTAAGGCAAACAGTTGAATGACTATCCTAAACGCTGCACACATCAACTGTGTTAGCCAGGTAGAAATGCATAGAACATTCCCCATAAGCACATTTTTTTTTTCAAGAAAACTGATTAAAACAGGGAAATCAGGAAGATGCCCCGTGTTAACTCTCTCTGTGGATCTGGCCTTGATTTATGCGGCCCCTCATGGGTTACTTAACCCTTTCAGTGTTCATTGTTGTGAATTGCTTGCCTCACTTGGGCTACCTGGACTCTTCAAGGTGGGTCCTGTTGCTTTAACATTTTCCTCCGAGATTGAAATAACCTATCCTACAGAGACGCTCCTTAAACAGAAAGGTAAACAACTCAGAATAACTTTAGGAAGTCCCTGAAACTGACCAGATTCTCTGGGCCTCCCCTGCCAGAGTGAGCAACAAAAGCTGAGAGTCCCTCTCAGAGGATCTGAGCTAAGGTGCAGAGAAAACTCAGATAAACCAACTACAAAGAAGACTCTGAGACCAGACCAGCTGCTGCCTGAAGAGGCTTAGACCTACCTAGTCACCTGGAAAGGACCCTCTCCATCCTGTTGAGGTGCCTGCAGACTGTGCAGTGTGCGCTAGGTTCCCAACTTTGTGAGCTATCACCCATTTGGGACGGGCTTTGCTGATGCATCTGTCTTTTGAGTCACTTCTGCTCCTAATGTAAGTAACTCCCCAGCCATATTCCTCTGAGCAACCCCAAGAGAACCCAGTAGTTCACCAAGGTGGACTTTGGTGGTATCTGGGGTGAATAGATGTGTGTGTTGGGGCTCCCCAGAAGTTTTGTCACGCAACAGAGTAGACACCGAACACATACCTTCTCACCCAGCTCTTCTATGTCAGACAGAAGGCTTCTCATGGTGCTCTCAGCGTTGCTGATCTGGATCTTTCTTAGGGTGTATTGGTTTTCTCTCTCTGACAGCCTCGTCTGTGGAAACAAGGGTTTTCAAAATTATGAGCTGTTGTGTCCCACCAGTCCTAAAAGATTTTATGTATTTTTAAATTAAATATGTATGCAGTATCTTAGCGTGAATTTGTGAATATGTAGTGTCTACAGAGGCCACAAGAGGGCTTTGGTGTCCCTGGAGCTGGATTTACTGGTGATTGTGATCCATTCAGCATGGGTGCTGGGAACTTAACTGCTCATCTGCAAGGAAACTACTCAATCTAAAGTCCTGAGCTGTGTCTCCAGCCCCGGACACAGGTTCTAAAGACTCATGATTCTTTCAGGTAAGTTCTGACTTCTGTTCTTTTCTTTTTGAATATATTTTTATTGTATGTATGTGGTTGTTTTGCAGCATTGTGTCTCTACATGATGTGTGTGCAACGCCCAGGAGGCCAGAAGATGGCATTAGATCCCCTGGAACTGAAGTGACAGGCAGTTGTGAACCTCCATGTGGATGCTGGGAATTGAACTCAAGAGCAGCCAGTGCTCTTAACCACTGAGCCATCTCTCCAGCCCCTGACCTCTGTTCTTAATAGAGGATTCTTGGATGGTTGCAGAATTCTGTATAGAGTGGGTCGACAGGAGGGGATGGGGTTTCTGGGGCTGAAAGCCTGCCAGCTCCACTTAAGGAGCTGAAATACAGGTCCTGGCCAGACTCTGGGCTGGCGCAAGGAGAGGGCACCCTTTTCTATTGTCATAAAACTATAACCAGGCTGGAGGTGGCCCTGGGAATCTGGCAAACTTCAATCTAGTCAGGTCTTAGAGAAACAGGTTGAGTAATCAAGATCAATGAAAATGGATTTTTAGAAATACATTTTCCTCCTTTGGATGCAAGAGGTGAATTCTCGTTATTTTGGGTCACTGTCCCTCCCCCCATTTTGGCACTTTAGAGAAACTTGGCGGAAATGTAGCTGTCCTGGAGCTACTTTGGATTAAGAGCTCTTTAATCCTAGTAGAGCCTTGCTGCCAGCCACAGTGACACTCTTGTGAGGTGTGCCTTATGGAAAGGATTGAGAGCATTCAGTGCCCTGGGTCCAGGGCACTTCTCTGAGAAATAATGCTCTTGCATGTCCCAGCAGGGGAGTCTGACAAAGCAGTCCCAAATGCTCACTGAGATTTCGCCCAGTGCTGCAGCTTAGGACATTTATTTTGGTCTGGGTTGCACGTTTGCAGCCAATTGTGGACATTATTTGAACCCCCCCCCAAGAGTAATGAATGCTTAGGTCCTGTTCTGACTGCTTTACATATCCCAGCTCATTGGTTCTCCCCCAGTAACTTCCTCATTTCTATGTGAGGACGCTGAAAAAGCAGACTGAGCTCATATAGCGATGGCTAGGGCTGGGTATGGGCAAAACAGTTGAAAGTGTGAGCTCTCAGGCATCGTGCTAGAAAATAGAACAGTTCTGGAATTGAGTCTCCTGGCTTTTCACCGAGCTTGTTGATAAAAACATCTGTTAGCTGTGATGGAGATTCATTACAAGAAGAAAGGCTCTTCAAGCTTAGATAGGTAGACCTTTTTATTTTATCTATTTATTTCATTGATTTTTTTCCTATTGACTTTCTTTAACTTGTTTCTTCTATAGAGGTATGAGAACAAACACACATGTATATGTTTGTGTGGTTGAAGATGTGTGCATGTGTTTCAGAGACGGAGAGATTGAGAATAAGAGAGAGAGA
>LOJH01010205.1:0-13844 GCA_001685095.1 Ellobius talpinus
TGGAGACCCTGCAGAGATGGACACCCTGTAGAGCACTGTGCTATAGAGATGGAGACCCTGTAGAGCACTGTGCTGTAGAGATGGAGACCCTGTAGAGATGGAGACCCTGTAGAGCACAGTGATGCAGAGATGGAGACCCTGAAGAGCACAGTGAGGAAGAGATGGAGACCCTGAAGAGCGCAGTGCTGCAGAGATGGAGAGATAGAGACCCTGTAGAGCACTGTGCTGTAGAGATGGAGACCCTGTAGAACACTGTGCTGTAGAGGTGGAGACCCTGAAGAGCACAATGATGCAGAGATGGAGACTCTGCAGAGCACAGTGCTGCAGAGAGATGGAGACTCTGCAGAGCACAGTGCTGCAGAGAGATGGAGACTCTGCAGAGCACTGAGCTGCAGAGAGCATAGAAGGTAGAACTGTGCAAAAACAGCTTCACCTGTCAAATTCCTAAGACTGCAGTGAGGCAATGTGCTGATTTCCTTACTTAAACAAGCCAGCAGAAGTAAGGAGTGGCAGAGTAGAAAACCCTTGGACTCTGCCCTGATGTGTTTGTTACTAGATACACCCTGAGATCATGGAGGGCTATGGAATTATTCACACCTCCAACCCCAGTAATAAGGAAACCTACCGGGAGCTGTGAACCCCTTCACTCTAAGATAGAAAGCCATAGAGAAGAGTATTCATGATGCCAGGGCAGCAATTACTAATTTATGGAGCAAGGAAGATGCTCTTGATACTCCATTATCATCCTTTCACAATTCACACTAAGAGCTGAAACTGAGATTTTGTTGACATTTTATACATCAATATCACGTACAATTTCTATCATACAAAGTCACCTCATTACTGTCAATTACTGACAGGTTCTCATGTTCCCAAAAAGGCTTTGGGTATTCATCTTCAATTCCTATACTACTCATCGTCAGGGAAGAGAGAAGTTGTGGGTGGCACAGAGACAGTGGGGTTTGTTTGTTTGTTTTAATTTTACCTTAGGGTTCTTGTCACACTGCCCTGTTCTAACCCCCAAGCACCCATACCTGGCTCAAAGGTGAGAAAACTGAGACTCAGAGATCTTAGCTAATTTGTCCTAGATGCTAGAATTCCAACCTCACAATATCGGTATTTAGAATTAGGTTTCTTAGCTTAAAATCCCTTTCTCTTTCTTTCACACCACAACACTGAAACAGAGTACTGATTGAAAGTTCATTGGGCTATTCTGTTAGGTTCCCTCACAGAAACAGAGACAAATGTTCCAGGATGAGCACAGAGACATTGGAGAGGTCTAACTCCTGGGCATCCCTAGGCTGTAGGAACTGCCCCACACAGACTCCTAATGATGTCACTGCTGAAGAGCTCAGTTCATGCTGATCTAGTTCTTGTCCTGTCGCTGTGATAAAATATTGTGACATATGCAACTTAAGAGAGAGAGGGTTTCTCTCAGCTTGTAGTTCAAGGTGTAGTTGGTCAAGATGGGGAAGTCAAGTCAGCAAGAGTTTGAAGCTACAACCAAGCAGCAGAGGGCTAGAAACTCTTGCTGTTCAGCTTGCTTGCTCCATCTTTACAGACTAGGAACCCCACCTCAGAAATGCCCCACCCACAATTAAGATGGGTCTGCACACAGAAATTAACCTGGTCAAGATATCTTGTGCAGAGGCCCATATCCTAGGTGACTATAGGGCCTGTCAAGTTGGCATGTAATACCTAGCCATCACATGTGTAGTATTCTGGGTAAGATGATGTGAAATCAATATGCATATTTGGAGTAGAACTTATCTTAATTATGAGATGATGCTGAGATGAAAATGATGCTCTCTCTTTTCCTCTTCTTTACTTTCTTCTCCACTTTCTTCTTCCCCCCTTACCTCTCCATATACCTCTGTCTCTCCCACAATCATCTGTATCTTCTATATCAATGTACACCCTTAAGTTAGAATTAAATAATTGGAAATAGTTATCAAAAACCATCATCGCACACTACTCATGTCATATTAGGCCACTTATGCCATGCCAGCAGAAGGTAGTCCCCTTTATTCTTCTAATATCAGCACATAATAGCTTCCAGAAAAGTCTCAATGGGCCATTTGACACATAGGCACACCTCTATGGACAAGGTCCATGGATAGTTGCTCATTCTGGTAGCCTGACACAATGAGACTTGATATCCTCATCAGAGTCATAGGGAAAGAGAAAAGGGTAACTTCTAAGGATGGACATTCAATATCATAAAAGGAGAGGGGAAGGTTCAAGGCAGAAATGAATTAATAGAGAGTCAAAAGACACATGTCAAACTAATCTCACTGAAATCATAAGACACCCGTGTTATTCTCCTCAAGTCAGGAATTTTCTGGAAACTCCATTCTAACATTGTCTTTGTACAACCAGTGCTACAATACTGACACCCGAGCACATCAGGCAATGAAGGCATCTCATGCTGGACTGGTGTTGGAGGTGACCATGAGGAAAATTATAACAGATCCCAGATTGCCTGTCAATGAGGTTATAAACTTGTCCCTGGAGGTTTAATAAAATATTGAAATCAAAACAAGATTTAATTCTCAGCAGTTATGGGGCCTAGCACCCAACTTCCTCCTTTTCTTCCTTCATCATAGTGGTAAGGAACATTTTGTCTCAGAACAAGTTGTTGAAGTAAAGTCAGGAACATATACAGACTCAACAAAGGGTTGGGACCTCAGTTCTTGGCACAGCCCAAGTAGCTCAATATATTACAGCTCTTGCTTTTCATGTTCCACTCGCTGCTGTCTAAATTTAACTTGATCTTCAGCTAAATGAATGGAACATGTCTCAGCTTTTTCACAAAGGAGGACGTTAGAGTCTAAGGCTGAGTTAAGTATTTCATCAGGGACTCACAGCTAAGATTTGAAGATATCTTTAGGCATCAACCATATTATCACCCTGAATTCAAAACCACTTTAATTTTTTTTACTTATTTGTATTAGCATATGTTAATGACTCATATGTTAATAGTCTCATTGTGACATCTGTATATGTGTTCACAATATGTGTTCACAATGTATTCTGCCCCACACATCCCTGCACCCATTGCTATGTCTCTCGTGTTCCCTCCCATTTCTGCTGATCCACTTCCTCATCCTATCCAGGCCCCTTTATGCTTTCATGGGTTTTCTTATTTTATTTTGTTTGGTTTTGTAAGGTCTAAAAGTTTCATTCTGGTTTTTACAGGATAATGGTCGAGGGGCTGTTTACAGAAACATGAGAAATTTGCCAGTGCCTACACCACTGGAGAAAATATCTCTCCCCCTAGCAGCGGCCATCAACTATCTATAGGTCATTGAAAAGAGCAGCATGGTCCCCTCCTGACTCCATGGCAGGATGTTGATAGCTCCAATCTTGGGCAGTGTCCCCTTTGAACCGAAAGGTCCTAGTCTGAAATCATGTTTACATGAGCTTTCAAAGTACTTCGGGGCCAAATAGAATGATGGCGGCCCTGGTAGTGTATATCTGAAGGTCGAACCTACTTTCCTGGTAATTGTTTCCCAATGTTCAGGCCCCATCTGGGGTAGTTTTGGAGCCTCTGTCAGGGCACTCTCGTCTATGGACTGCTGGGAAGCAGTGAAGAGGCTGTCTGCTTCAACCCATGCTGCAACAGGCTGTGGGCATTGCCCAGGATCGAGAGTGAGCAGGGCCCTTTTCAGGAGCCAGTACAGGGGCCAGTGCAGGAGCCAGTGCAGGGGCCAGTGCAGGGGCCTGCACTTTCCCGCCCGCCAGAGGGTAGCTTCTTGGGGCTACACAGCTGAAGGTAACAAGGACACAGAAAATAATTTGTGTTTAGTTAAGTGCTGAGAAGGAACCAAGCCACCCCTATTTTCCTTCTACTCATGCTCCAATTTATGTTGGATCCCAGGCTGTGCCCATCTGTGTTATTCTATTAACTGAAAGGGAAGGAATTAGTGCATGAACTTGTCACATCTTGTGACCTGTTGCACACTGAGATGGGCAAACAAACAACATTCTTTTGCCCTGCGCCTAGCAGAAGAAAATAGGGATGCCCTATTTAGCTCTCCTGACTACACGAAGTTCACCAGCACCATCTTTAAAATGGGAGCAGGCCCCCAGGGTTGCACCTTACAGCAAGCTGAGGGGAAATTGTGGCAGCGCATCAAAGAAAATTCCCCCTCTGTGCCAAGCTCCAGATGGAAGACCTTCTCATGGAAACACTTGCTGGAGTCACTGAGCTGATACAGAGTGCTGCCAAGGACAAAATCCTCTGGTGGGCACCCTCTTTCCCTTCCTCATGGGAAAATACAAGCCTAGAGTTGTCTTGGTGGAAGGGTCTTATGGGGGCAGCATTATAGGCTTCAGGGCAGGTTCTGACCACTAACTGCTAGTTAGGCCTTCTTCATACACATGGCTCTGAGAAGCAGTGTGGAAACACACTAAAGTGACCCTTAGTCCAGGCATCTTTTCACAAGTATTTTATAGAAGTACAAGCTTGACCAAGTGTTGGACACAAACTTAGAGCAGGAATACACTCAAGTATGAACTGCTTGAGAGAATCCGGCTCCATGTCCAGCCTTTCTGGGGGCACCAGTTTATACCAGTTTGCCTTGGCAGAAACTCAGGAAATGAGAGAAAAGGCAGAAAATAATGATTTGTCCAATCCTTCCAGATACAAAAGACAATTTTCTAGGGGCAGCAGGACACAGGACCCACGTGAGCCCCTTCAAGACCTAGTCGGCTCTGAAGACCCCGACAAAATTTGGCCTAGGAGAAAAGACTGCTTGCCAACTCAGCCAGCCACACAAAAGTACCGTCCGGTCCTGGCTTCCTGTGTCATCTCTAAACTAAAGCACTTTGCCCCATGAAGACAAACACCAATTCCAGGATCTCACAGTCAGCTTATGTCATGACCCCCAGAAAAAATTCCATCAGCAAGTATCCAACTATGCTTTTACGCCCTCCTGATATCCTCTGTTTTTATAATTCTGTGGTCCATTCCAGGATACTTATAGGGGAGGTAGCACCAGGCAGGCTGCATTCTCCCACACTCCCACCAATGTGATGCAAATCAGGCAGGAACTGAGGAGCATACATTCCTGGAGGCATCTG
This sequence comes from Ellobius talpinus, assembly GCA_001685095.1. Taxonomy (NCBI): domain Eukaryota; kingdom Metazoa; phylum Chordata; class Mammalia; order Rodentia; family Cricetidae; genus Ellobius; species Ellobius talpinus. The sequence goes on from LOJH01010205.1 coordinate 5,086, forward strand.
ACCCTAAGGGTCATGAGGCAGGTGACATATGAGCTTCCATCTCTTCTCTGGAGACCCTTTATGGGGGAGTCTTCCACACCAGGATTCACAGCTGGCCTCTGAGTCATACAAATCCACTGACCTACAACATCAATGTTTTCGTTGAAGGGGCATATCAGATCCTGACATGGATGGAACAAGATGGAAGATCTTCTGTGGCCTTTCTCATAGACTATGTCTTCAACAGTGGAAGGCTTCCCAAGGCTTCAGTTAAGCAGGCATTTCAGGAGGCTTTTGCAGGTGATGGATAAATCTATGCCATGGATTCTGGTCATGATATCACATGTGTATAATGACCGCCAACCTCATTAAGTTGTATATATTGAATACACATAGACCATTTACTAAGTCAACTGTGCCTCAGTAAAGGTGTTTTTAAAATACAAAATCTCGCCTTTGGGGCACAAGCCACCTTTCCTGGATAAGTGTAGCTACCACTCCTCATCAGAGAAGCCAGTCTTTGTAGCAAACGGAGAGCATCAGGCTAAACCACAACTGGACAAAAGGCAGAGATCGACGGAGTGGAGAGCCCACCCCAGCTGCTCTGTCTATGTCACAGCCTCCACATCTGTGGTTTGGGGGACATCATGGAAGAGGATGGGGAAAGATTTTAAAGGTCAGAGTACCAGATAGAAGTCTGCTATAAAACAGCCTCTTCTAGATGTGGGTGTATAACTAAGACTGGATCAACAGGAACATCAACAGACAATAATGTGGAAGGGGGAAGTTTTTGTGGAGTCCCATGCTTAGACAAAGAACTACAGGCTACTAATGATTGCTAGAAGGAGAATTAGCCTCTCCCAAGGATGAACCCCTCTATTGGTTGTCTAATGCAGAGTTTTCAGCCCTGAAAGCACAGTCACACAATAAAAACAGACTCAGCAGGATAGATAGAGATGTTTGTGCCTATATGTATATATGTATATATAGTGTGATCAATTACATATTACATATGTACAATGATTTGACAAGACTTACAGCTCTATTTGTAAGAAAATTTTCAGACAGCCTCAGTAAGGGCATAAGATATCTACTAAGCTCTAAATTCTGGGCTCTAAATATGAAAATAATGAGAGAATATGATCAACTGCATAAAATCAATGCTGATATTAATCACATTTCACTGTGAAGAAGACTGGCATTTAAAGGGGCAAGTGCCTTGTTCTCTGGGATCTTACCAGCCGGTGATGTTCAGATTGGTAAATGAACTTTCAACAATATTGTATGTCTCTGAAGGACCCAGAAGAAAACAAGTCTGTCTGAGGCAGTGAAGGACAATGATGACATATCTTATACTCTACACTTTTTTCTTTATTATTCAACCCTTCCTTTCTAGGACCCTACCTCTTGCTTTCTCATATAAAGTTGCTAAATCCAACTTCTTTGTCCATTTGCACAGGGCTAACTACCCCAAGAAGTCCGTGCATCAGAGTCTAGAATGGTTTTCATCAGCTTTTGCTTTGTTCTATCTTATGTGTATATACATGGTGTAAACAAGCCTGTTTGTTTCTGTATACTTTTGCATGTGTAGCTGTGTTCACACGTATACACATTCATATAGAAGAAAGTAGATGAGTCATTGTGTCATGTTCTCTTGTTTTCTACCTCATTGTTTTGAGACAGGGTCTCTCACTGAAACTGGAGCTCACCAGACCTTGAGTTCCAGGACGCCATTTATTTCACTCCAGTCCTGGGGTTACAGATATGTGCAACCACATGTGAATATTTTGTTTTTAACATGAATGTTGGGTATGTAAACTCAGCACATTATGATTGTGTGTATAGCACTTTATCTACAGAGTATCTCTCCATCCATTGATTTGAATTTTTGATATAGTACCTGTCTCACATAAGCCAGATTGACCTCAAACCTGCTATGTTGTGGAGGCTTGCCTCAAACTCTTAACTTCTCAAATTCTAGCATTATATGTTGCCATGCTCAGCTTAGATAGAGTTCTTAAATGTGTCTTCAATTTCCCTCTCCCTCATTCCCTCCCTAGACTTCTTACTCAAAACAGAAGACCTGCCTTTCAGACAGAGGCCAGAACCTATGGTCTCACTGCAATTTAACAATAAAGAGATCGTGTGCTGTATATTACAAAGAGACATGTTCCTCCTAAAGGAAGGCAAGCCTCTAACTTAGCTCTGAACCAATTTGCTCACCCATGTAGTTCATTTCAAATTCTTTCAACAATTATAATTGAAACCATTTGAGGAGTCTGTCTTCTCACTATCAGCTCAGGATTTTGTTCAATTCCCTTAAATGCTTAGCTCTTATTGATGGAACTGGAGAAGACTCTTTTCTTCTGTCGATTCCTCATGTCAGTTGGTGGTCTACTTGTTGAATGTGGACTCATCTTAAAACTGATGTAGCACACAGACTGAGCCTGTATTTCATTAGGCCTTGTGAGTACAGAGCTGAGGATGATGATGTGCCTTTAACGGGCTTCTAGTTTAGGATCTGAGTATGCTTTCAAATCCTGAAAGTTCCGTTCTTGTGGAACCCATCCAGTGGCTTGTCTTTTCAAGTGAGAGTAGCAACTGAATCCATCCCTCTTGCTTCCTGTACTTCCCTCCTCCTCTCCTCTCCTCGGTGACTATATCTACAAGCACCATTGGCAGGAGTGTTGTAGTGTGGTCCTTGCTCTTTCTATCCCTCTGTCCCACCGAGCTCAGCTTCCACTCTGCACTTGCTGTGATTGCATATTCGAATCCACTCTTCTTGCTCCTCACTAGATGGAGACCTTTGGTCGTTTATTCTCAGTTTTAAAGAGGGAGCCTTAGAAAAGCATTTCCAGGTGATCTTCCCAGAGGCATTGATCACTCTGCCCTGCCAACATGAGCTAATTCTTTGTGGGGTGCTCATTCATGACTATCGGACACTTACATTAGCTTATCATTTCTCCAGTTAGAACATGGGCTTCCCTATTCTGATGAGTGCAAATTGCATATTGGCATTAAATTATTACACTGGGACACATACTATTTACAATTCGAACAATAAGTAAAAACATTTCTAAAGAGTGTAAGCTGTGGGAGCTTCATTTTGCCTGACTTGTTCAGCGTTGCACCCATTATTAAGGGTATGATTAGGAACAGATGTGTATACAGAGTATCTCCTCTGTCTCCTCTTTCTACAACAGGGTGAAGTAGGAAGCTTGGTTTGCCTTAGTTGTCAGAGCTGTATTTGTCATGGTTTGTACTCTATCCATTATTTTATGGTTTAATTGCATTGGGCTCTGAATTGTTCGTTGAAGCACTGTTTACACTGCACAGAAATTAGAGAAAGATTTTTTTATCAATAAAGAGGAGATAAGTAAATTGCATTACCCCCATAAAATGGAGAAATCTGCACTCATTAAAATGCTAACATATGCCTTTATTGATATGGAAAGGCTGCCTTAACATACTATTGATCCAAAGAAACATTTTATAAAATATTATTAATCAGTTCACTGAAATGGCATGCATACATTCTCAGGGAGATGTTCAGCAGAATTTCAGTGTCTTCTCTACTTGGTAGATGTTCATATAATTTCAGGTATAACTTATGATTTTTCTGCATATTGATATGTTTACAATATTACACAATATTTTACTCAATGGGAGGAATTTAAAAAAATCTTTCATCATTAAAAACACCAAAGGTCAAGAAGCAATCAAATGAAAAAGAAGCTGAGACCAACAAAATATGACTTACTGCACTTGGAGCCTTTGTCTTGGGTGCCCATCACCCACAGCAGCAAGCCTGAAATTCTTTGTGAGCCCTGAAGGCTGTATTTGCAATTCCATCTTTCTCACCAGGTTACCTTCCACAAGGGCCTCCTCAGTTTCCCAGCCTGAGTTCAGCACTACCCCTTTGCCCAGTCACTCCGTGAGTGGATAGCGGTATGAAGATTATATCCATCCATCTCAGCTCTCAATTCTGTCCTCTAAACCACTCACCTTTGCTGCCTCCCACCTGTCCTACCACTGGAGGACTCAAAGGGCAAATTGTAGCCCTTTGCTTTGATTTATGGAAGAACTGATCGGCCAAGAAATAAATTATATCACCGTATGGACCCTCATCCTAAATACCCGAAATAAATATTATCAGTTACACAGACACACCAGTTAGTAGTTTAACTTTTTTTGCTTTTGATTACAAAGATTCTTTGTCAAGCCAAACCTTTTGAAAATGTATCTGGCATAATGCTTTTGGTGGTTGAAGGCCTCAATTCTGATGTTCTTTGTTTATGTGTCAATGTAGCAAACACCTTAACATATACATAGGTGCAGTGCTATTTACTACCAGGAATCTAAAAATAAAATCAGACAAAAATACAGAGCACTGTTCACTCAAAAACACTATTGGAAACTCTGAATACTGACTGCATGGGATCAAATTCTCATTTCACCACATGCAGTGGAATATGGCAAGAAGCTCTGTATTTTTAATATGTCTTCAACACAATAAAATAAATATGCTGATGGCATTTTCCTCACAGTGTTATTTTTCAGGACACAGGCTTGAAAGATAATAAGTGCTCAACCAACACCAAATTTTAAAAAGTCAGCAATGTCACTACTACTTCAACTCTTGGGATCCCATCAGATTGCAAAGGGTGGAGTCCAGACAGAGATTTCGAAATACTAAACTCTTCCAGAAGTTAAACAGAGGCGATGAGAGAAAACGGATTTTGCTTAGAAACCTCACACAGACATATCTCGTAAGGCTAACAAAGCAATCTGCTGATATTTTCCTATATTCTTGTCCTAACAGGGTTACAACTTTTCTTCCCCCTGACAATTTCCACTTACCAAGAATTCAAGATATGAAGCAGGGAAGGGGAATGAAAGAATGAAACTCCTCTCTAGCCCCATCTTGAACTTTCCCCATTTGCCATTCTCTTTTCGATCACAGTACCAACCTGGAAATGCTCCAGGTCTACAGAGGTCCTAGAGTGGGAGCCAAGACTGTGGACATCCTGAATATCCAGACATATCCGGGAATTCCTGGAGAGTCAGCCAGCCAGGCTGGCAGAGCCAAGAAGCTGCCTGGGTGGGGTGCCTGTGCATCTGATGACTTTCTTGCCCTCTGGCCCTGTCAGTGAAACTATACTGTTCTAATGCAGGTTTTAACTTACCCATTGGTTTCTATACTAAATGCTAGGTTCACCAAAATCTTCAAGAATGTCTGCTTTGTTTGTATAGACACTAATTAGAGCAGTGAAGTGGTGTCCATCAGCCACACAGCAAAAGTCCTGATCCATAGAATTCACACATAGGGAATGGATGGCTGAGGCAAAGAACGGAGGGTAATGGGCTGAAAGCTGATATGCCCACGGACTCTAAGATCTTTCTACAATAGACTGGGTACTGAGTCCAGAATGTCATTGGGGAAGAATAGCCATATGAAAAACAAAGAAAAATAATTTCATCTCCACGTGGAAACCATACCCTTGTGCAAATAAATCTGTTCTAGGGAAAAGTTCAGCGCACCGCAGAGGGAAAGTGGATTATTTTGTAAAACAGAGACCATTTCAGATTAAGCAAGCATGTTGAGTTGCTGTTTGAATACTAGTTTGGCCACCCCAGCTGTTAAAGACATATACAAAAAAAAATCCATATGAAAAAAATCACTGTAGATCTCTGTGAGCGACGCCAGCGTTAGGATTGGGGCTGCAGCTCAGTGACAATAGTGACAAAGCCCCTGTCCTGTACGCGTGACACTCCAGCTTTGCTCCCCAGGACCACACGGAGGACAACTTTTACATTCCTGCTTTAAGTCTATTTTGCCAATCCAATGTGTCAAGAGAGCTGGGAATGAGTTCTCTCACTTGCCGTGTGACAATGCAAGGACCATGAATGAACAAGGAATTAAAAGCCACACCATCCTGAAAGTTCGGGGGCAGAGCCAAGTCCCCAGAACTAGGGTCACTAGAGATGAAATCAATTTCCAGACAGAGGCCACCTAGAGGAAAAGGGGGACAGACTTCTCTGTGGTGGGAGGTTTCAAAAATGATGCATTCACTCTGGGCTATTGGCCATGAACTCCCTTCAATAATTCAAAGGAAAAACAGAAGCTGTAATAGAGTTCAACTTGAATAGATTTTACGACAAAATTTGTAATACATGCACCATGTTCTGCATGGCTGCTGATGCATGGCAATTACAGTAGACATGACGGTGATGAACATGATGTCAGGAGGAGGTGAGAATGGCACAAAGCTGGCCAGGAAATCTCTCTTTTAATCAGGGTGGGAGTGTCTTGAGTATTGGAAGATGAGCCCCGACAGAGTCTCAAGGAGTCTCTAAGAACTCAGTAACCTGAAAGACTCTTCTGGAACAAAGCTAACACTGATAGGTGATGGCACGGCTACGGCACCACTTCCAGAACATTGCTAGGGACGTGGAACCATGCTGGGCGCCGGAAAGAGCAATAGATCCATATCTGTATGGAAACCACAGCCAGAAGCAAATGAGGTTGCAAAAGGCTTCACTGTATTCGAAAGTAAGAAAGTCTGAAGCATAGCTTGCTAAATGAGCATTTATTACATATAGGCACATACTTGATGCAGTCCTGTCAGAACAATAATAGCCTTACCTATCCTCGTTTATTTTTGTCTACTGGGCATGTCCAGTTGAGGCTAATGTGTATAGAAGCATCACAAACATAATTTCCCTTTGAATTACCAACAGATGAATTTACATATCCATTTAATTCTCTATTACTGAGAATAGTGAAATATACCACAATTATGCATCCAAATAAATTAATTCCTGTCCTGGTTCTATCTTTTGTCAAATTGGGGTTCCATTCAAATATTCCGGCTGACACTTCTGTTGTTCTGATTTGCATGTTTCTGATACACATTATCCAGATAATTCCCTTGAAAGGCTCCAAGACACTTTTTAAAATTGTGTCCTCCAATCTGTATTACACTTGGGACTGACATTCTCGGAACAGTCACAAGTAGCAGTGAAGAACTCCTGGTAGGCTCTTACTTTCTGCATCGCATGTTTTCCCATTGTTTCCTCAATTTCCTGCCTTTTGCTAGATGAACTCTGCTTTGATTTCTTGAATCTCTTGCGGTAATTTGGGAGGAATTAGCCTGTTTCTTACTTTTCTGAAATTTGCAAAATAACATACTTGATCTGATACTCCTCTAATTACAAAGGTCAAAGAGAGACAATGGATTCTGACTCTGTCTCATTTTCTTGAGGGATTCAGCACATTTTTTTCACTCGTATTTCCTAGCATTTCATAAGGTAATGTCCTTTGTTGTGAAATGCTTGTTTTCCACTAAATTTTGTGTTTTGCATTGCATTTATCAGAGTTATTTTTCACACTCCCGTCTTTATTTCTTGGCCTTGTTTTTGTTTTTGTTTTGTTTTTTCTCTTTTACTTGGTTTTGCTCTATTTAATTTGTTGGGTCCTGCTCTACAGATTTCTCTTCCAATGTGGTCGCATATTCTTGTCTTTACTTCTGCCCTCTTATAATGTGGGGGCTGTTATACCACTGAACTGGTGACCCCTAAACCTCTGGCTTCAGTCCACAGTCTGCTCCTAACCACAAGATTGTCAACATAAGCTGTGTGTTGATGTTGTCTTCACTGTCTCCGAGATGCCCCTGTGAAGCTGGTGTTGTCTCGGGTGTTACTGAAACAGGGCATAGAGAAGCAACTTAGAACATGCATCTCAGTATGTTTGGCGATGCTAGAGGCATGTTCACACATCACATCTCTCAAACTCATTGTTAATTGTTGCTTTAATTTTTATTGGTTAATTTGGTATTTGATCATTTCACACATGTGTATTAAGTTTTCATATTGTTCTCTTCTCCCATCATCTCTTACTTACTCCCAACCCCCACCAGCCAAGTCTATCCATCTCCCTTCATTAATACCAGTCCATTTCCGAGATGCATGATTCTTGATTTTGTTCTGTGACCCAGGTAGTTTAACCATGGCCATCTGTGCAACCGTGGGAGTAGAATTATCCATTGGAGCCTGGTGGTCGGATCAGGTCTACTAGGCATACGCAGGCAGGAGAGCATGGTGGATTCCTGCCGCCATACACAGAGATGTTTCCAGGCCATGAGTGAGCTGCATGGTGGATTTAGTTTTTACTCAGAAAAAAAGGGTTTAAATGCTGCATGGTGCTACCCAGAGTTTAATTGGTGAGAATGGCTCCCACGTGGTAATCCTAGAGCCTGAGGTGAACTACCTTTACCATACTTAAAGCCTGAGAGAGGTGGAGCCAGCACCCAGGGCCATTGAGACCAAAATGCTTAGCATTTTAAGAAGCCGTCCTGGTCTGAAAAGGCTTCCAGATACACAATAAAGACAAATTCAGATGGAAAAGACCTCTAAAATGGGTCACAATGATGGATAAATGTATATAGCCTTGGGAGATAGAAGAAAAAGAGTATAGAGAGTTATAAAAGGAAATAAATGGTTTTAAAAAATAAAACAAAGTCTTTAAAGAGACAAAGTACAGACAGTCATAGATTAAAAGGAGTAAAGAAAGAATAAGCCATGTAAAGATGCAAATATACACAAAGAGTCTGGATTATGTATATTATTGTCCTTTCTTTGAATTGTTTGACTGCAGAGAGACATTTGATTCTGGGGATTGCTAAACTAAACCAACATCTCAAGGTATCTTGATTTCAAAATATGGATCTAAAGATATGTTGCTTCGGAAAAGAGGTTCTTCTTTTGTTTCCACAGAGGAT
>LOJH01010206.1:4908-16106 GCA_001685095.1 Ellobius talpinus
TTGAGACCTGCGCTCACACACACTCCCCTGAGTCCACACGGGCACCTTGAGACCCGCGCTCACACACACTCCCCCGAGTCCACACGGGCACCTTGAGACCTGCGCTCACACACACTCCCCTGAGTCCACACGGGCACCTTGGGACCTGTGCTCACACACACTCCCCTGAGTCCACACAGGCACCTTGAGACCTGCACTCACACATCCCCACAGATTCTTCACCTTACTCCTTTTCAGGAAAGTAAAGAATTGTGAGAGGGAAACACGAAGCCTTCAGGTTTACTACAAACAACACAGGATGTGTACAGAAACCACCAGCACTGAGTTCTATGAAAGAAACTAAATAAAACAGCCAGAAAGCAGCCTTTCACACTGTCGCCCTCAAAGGTCTAGCCATTGCAGAAAAGGTACTTCCTTGGCACAGAACGTACTAGACTGTAAAGAAAGGGATAGCAAAGAAAGCTAGAAAAGATCCCAAAGTCAAATTTGATTTCGTTTTTCAAATACCTGTGTCATCTTTACATTCTACAATCAAACTTTCAGGCATAGCAGCCTAGGACCAGATGCAAACCTGCCTGGCCTCCCATGGCATGCTGGGTCTCGGCAAACGTTTCTGTAAACACCAGCTCTGCTTGGTGTCAGCCTGGATCATTTTAAGACATCAGGACCCAGCCTTTAGGGTTGCTATAGTATTGGCCATTTTCTAAAGGACGTCTTACCTATCTATATTTGTTTGTTTAGGTGGAAGAACAGAAAACTTGGATGAAAGAATTAAATTCTTAACAGTAGCACATTCTAAAGCAAAGATTTTTGCCTTGTAGTTAAGAATTAACACTGAAAAATCTACATTGCTCTGTGGACTCAATTAGAATGTGGAACACGGAAAGGAAGTGCAGTCAGCTAAGATGTGATGTTTTCACGGAAGCCCAACACAGACATGAGCCACTCTGGCTATGTGGCACCGTCTGGCCCTGCAACACTATATAAAGGAGAAGCCCAATTAGACATTCCGGTGCCGACCCAAACCAGAGCCTCCCAGGAGTCTCTCGGAGAACACTGCTAATGCCACGCTGGTAGATAGGCACATTTGACAGCCAGTGCCCTGTTCCAAGATGTCACTTTTATTCATGGGCAGCACTCCAGAGGACACTTTGGCACTCAGAATCACACTCTCTGGGTTCACAATTATCTTCTCTGACCCACCAGGGTGGCTAACGCAAGGGAGACATGCTAACCACCCACATTTCAATCAGGTGCAGTCGGCAGGATGGGAATTAGATAGACCAACACCAAGGAGAAAAATACCACCGTCTAGCCAAACAGGGAAGGTAGACCACTGTGAACTATACTGTTCCTCTATAATTCAAGACCACAATAAAACAAAATAAAATGATACTCTAGTGGATATCTAAGGGTGTAATGCTTTCAACTTTTAAAGAATCAAAACTTTTTTCCCTCACTTCATAGCATTTCCTTATCTACATGTCAGAGATGAAGGCACATGCAGATGAAGACGACAGCAGTGAGGGAAGCTTCCAGGTTCGCTATGCTGTGGCTTTGACATCCAGTGACCCTAGGAGGGCTTTGGGTAGGCCCAGGCCAACCTGTCAAACATCTCTGCACAACAGGAGACGAGCAATGCCTTGTACAAATTTTCATATTTTTCCAAAGCATTCCCACATAATAAAGACTTTTTAATTAAAAATAAAAATCATCCATGATCTTTTTTGTCCTTTTCTCCCAGGAACAAGATCAAAGCCACGTCTACTGTGGCAAAACACACTACTCCTTAACACTCTGCTTAAGAAAGTAAAAAAAAAAAGTGTCTTTGGAGAAGCCTCCCTCTCATACCACTGCTGCTCATGGCCTCTTTGGTGGCACAGCGAGAGGCCAGAGGGAGGGCCACACCACCCTTTCCATTGCACTGCAGCTCACTGCAGAGGCACAATGCTCCATCAGGGTCCCTTCCTGCCTGCATCTGGCATTCGGCACAATGGGGCAGAACTGGCTTTCCTAGTGGCCTGTTGATTATCCTACTCTGAACCAGAGAAGGATAGAGGTACTCAAGTGGGTTAGCCCAAAGGGAAGAAAGGTCTGGGGATCTAAACCACTGTCAGTCACTCTGTGGAAGAGAAAACAAGCCTTGAGAGAGCAGGGTGGTACAAGCAGTCCACATCTGACTTGACAAAGCAGAGACCTGGGAGACAGTTCAGAGGCGGAGCCAGCATGAGCCTCCTGGGTACCATTCCTTCTCTCATCCTCACTAGTACACAAAGGGTTCAGAGCTTCCTTTTATAGTCACACACTTGAAACACATATGCGTGTGTGTGTGTATGTGTGTGTGCGCGCGTGTGTGTATATCCTTTTCCACTGGCTTGAGCCAAAACAATGTTTTTCTGATTTTCCAGTGTTTTGAACCAAACTAAATCAGAGCAGGTGAGTGTTTTGAAGAGAAAGAAGGAACAAGAACACCAAAAAAAGAAAAGGTAGGAACTTAACTCATGACTTACACGCTCGCTGGGAAGATGCCTGATGACGTGTGGGTCTGGGTCTCTGCTTCATTCTCACTACTAAAGCTGGCTTAAAGAGTTGCTTTTGTTTGTGACTTCCACCAAGAAGCTTTACAAACACAGAGCGCACGGAAAATATATTTTAGTTTACTAAGACACCAGGCTTGCTAACTGAATAAGTATTTCTTGAGTAAAAACACCCTAACTCAGTGAGATTATAATTGAGAAAATGAGTTCCTCAGAAGGACACCACCAAGTAAGTAGCAACTACTATTGTTAATGATAACCACAGGATCTTGCAGAAAGCACGCCTCACGTGCTTTGGGTACTTTGTGTGGCTTTTTTGTTTTTTAAAAAAATAAAAGTGGTATGCTTATTTTCTGGTTTAAAATAAAATGCTATCTTCACTCAATTGAAAAATAACATTTTCGTTTCTGCTAAATTTAACACCGGGGGTGGGGAATGGAGCAAGGAACAAAATGTGTTCCTAGAAACCGCATCAGCAGCAGTGAGCCGGCGTCGTTTAATTCAGGCTTCAGGAGTCAAGTCACAATCCTTGGCCAAGTTCCCCTCGTTCTGCACATTCAAAGAATCTTTATGGCGCTAAATGGACCACTAAATCCTTCAAGAATCACTGAAAGGAAGCACTTCCTCCGAATTCTCTCTCACTTCACAGAGCCCATGCATGCACAACAGAAGCCACCCTGAAAGGAGGGTGCAAATCCTCCAGAAGCCTTGCACATGCAAAATGCACCCTCGGCAGCCACAGAAGGCCTGGCTGTGTTTTCCATATTAACAGCCAGTATCTGAAAGCTGTAAGTGCACCAGGGGAGAGTAACACAGGTTTAGAAAAATATATTGCAAGGAAAAAAAAAGGAAAAAAAAAGAACATGGTTCTACTAGACAAGAGGAGTGCGGCCCAGGGGAGCCCATTTTGTTGCTCATTAGGATGCAAAGTGTCTTTATTCTAATGTGCTGGACAACTGGTCTTCCTGTTGCACCACCATTCTTTGCAACTGCTTCAGGCAGATTTCTCTAGTTTCTCCAGCATAGGAAAGACATGGGGAACTGTATTTTGGCTATCAAGGTGGTTGACGTCTACAAACTCAAGCTCCTCACTTCTCCCAGAACCGAGTGGGCTCCAGGGGGCGAGAAGGCTGCAACAGACACAGATGGGCCAGCTCTGGGCAGCAGCCACCATCCATGCATCCTTCATTAGCAAGGGCATGAGGATGCCACAGACCAGCAGCAGCCACTTCCTCTCCACCCCCTCAAAGGCCAGCATGTCTGCTGGCAGAGCTGCCGCATGAGGCAGCTCACGGGCTGCAGGAAAGAAGTGGGGAGCTACTAGTCTAAATTTTTCATTTCACTTGTTTATTTCCTCTGCTGCAGCCCTCTGTAGGAAAATTATTTTCCGTATAAACAAATTCATCAAGTTAACTTATTCAAGGATGGAAATAACCGGTATCACATAGCATTTTGCAAAACAAAATTGCCACTGTTGTAGTCCACTGCGTAGACGCAAACTGCTCTGGCAATTCAGCCCCAGCACTAACACAACCCAAACCCCCTATTACCTTCATCACTGCATATTCAATTTACATAATTATTCTGCTATGCTATTCAGAATTTACATGTAGCCGTATGCATTCTCGTTATCCTTGATTCAAGGATGCTATTTCCTTGTAGACGTAACTGAACAAGGAGACCACAATTGACATACTCAATTCATCTGACCAATAGCAACAATGTGGCTTGACAAAATAATGGTTTGGTTTGTTAATTTATTTAACATCTCAATGCAATTATCCTATGTTTGGACAGCCAATCCTGAAAGACCATCAACAACCGGAAAGCTTCTGGGGACGGTCCTTGCCATACTTCATTGTAAATCAGCCAGTGGTCACACACATGGTGAGCTTAGCCAAGCCAACAGAGGTGCTACCAACTCTCCACCGCCCCCCTCCCGCAACATCACCCCCAAACATAGCCTGCTAATAAGTCTCTGCACACACACCCGATCATGTTCCTGTCACTTAAACATCTTTACACACATCAATGTGCTCCAGTCAAGGATTCTCAAACCGTTGACGCTTTACAACTCCTAGCTCTCCAGGGGACAGCTAGTGAGGACCAGCAGGATGAGGGAAAGAGCTAGCCTTTCTTCCTGAGCCTACAGAAAGAGCGTGTGCAGGCCCCATGCAGTAAGCTGTGCTAACACTCAGAGACCCTAACTCACGCTCAGGATGACAGCTGCTGGCCCACCCTGGAGACAGCCCTCCCTGAGAGCTCTCTGGGCCAAGAACGGATCTGTAGCTGCACCAAGGAAATTATACACACCCAGCGTTGACCAAACTGGATACCCACGGTTGTCAGGAAGGTGCTGCCTGGGTCACTGTGACATACAGCATCTCCAAACCTACCACCAGAGTGCTCCACAGCAGGGTGGATGTGCTCAAGCAAACGGTAAACACAGGGCCTGCCTCATCAGACTCGGGCTGAGGAAGGTGACTGCAAATCTATGTCAGAATCCCAGAATGATTCTATGCTGTTTCACAATTAGATGAAAAGATAGGAAGAAAAGAAAGGAAACGAAAATGCAATGAAAATTGATACCAAATTCTCCTAGTACTGAAAATGTTGGTGATGCGTTTCTAAGGTCCAGAAAGCCTCTTTGGCACACACAGCTACAGCTGAAGAGGAAAGGACCATCTTCCTCACATTAGGATTTGACTTCTGGGAGACGCAGGCATGTACTTCCTCACACCAAAGCACACCATTTACACGCAGGCAGTCACGTGCTCTGAAAACAAACCCAGACTGTCAGAGGAAAGTCCTCAGCTACATCTCACTCATCGTCACCTACAGACAAGCAGGTCAGAAAATGTCTCTCTAATGAATGCAAAGGTTCTGTAATGAGTTGTAACGAGTTGTGGGTTTAGAAAAACATTCACCAGGAGAAAGTGTTTTCAGCAAAGAAACTAGATGCTGAGGGATCCAAGCCAGACCATAAATACAGAGTTATCAATAAGTCTGAATTATTGCATATACTCAGTTATCTGGATACCATAAAAGACATTCATGGCAAAAATAAATGAGATGATTATGATACACACCATCAACACATAACATAACCATGGGTTCGAGCTATCATGATATTCTCGCTACCATCTCTCTGTGTGCCGGTATCCCTGCACACATATACACAATAGAGTCCACCAGTAAAAGGGCTACAGCTAGTCATCACAGAAAGTGTAAGGCAACGACACATTTGAGTATGTGTGCAGACAAATGTTTACATGTGCACACAGGCCAGAGGGTGGAGCATGTTTTCTATCAGAGTGTGCAAACAGGCTCAGATTAACCAAGTCTGGCAATACTTCCATCTGGAAACTATATTTCCTAACATGAGCCATATTCTGAAAAATAGATTCAGATGTTTGGAACTGGTTCAGAACAGTTGTTAGAAATGTTCAGAACAAATGAAAAAAATTAGTCTTCAATGTCGTCTCTCAGATTTTCTTACTAAATAAATATGCCTTCTAGGGGGTCAGAGAGTTGGTGGGGAGTACAGGGCAAAGAGACTCCTTCCTGTTCCTTAGAGTCCCCACTGTTTGCCCTTGAAGCCACATCTAATGATGAGTGGTACTGGGTTTCCCCTACACTCCCCACAAGGACTTCAACCTGCCGTGAAGACTGACCCTGCCAAGCAGACACAATTAATTCTCTCTCAGATGCTGGAAATAGTGCTGACATGCTTAGAGCCTTGCAGAGGCCTTCCTTCCCCTGCCAGCCTTCCTATCAGTTACCCAGAGATGCTCAGAGCCTTGTGGGAGCTTTGCTTTCCCTGCAAGCCTTCCTATCAGTTACCCAGAGAGCCAAGTACAGTGCTGGTTTGTGAAAGAAGAAGTTGGCTGCTAAATAATTTTTTTTAGCCAGTACAGATGCTAAATCAACAGTTCATAACAGTGGAGTCCTAAAGATTGGAATGCACAAAAACCTTCGCTTTTTACTACATGAGTGACAGGTGTCCAAGAACGATATGAGAATCAACAGCCATCCCACGCCCCTATGCAGAGGACTGCAGCCTGGGGCTGTCTGCCCTGTGGCCTTGGACTCTACCCACAGCCTACCTTGACTTTTTGCTGGATTTGGGTTTTGGTGTGACAGTTTTTGCTTTCTTTTCCTTTGGCTCTTTGGGGATCTTCGGGGCTTTTGGGGTCTTGGGCTCTTTCTTCTCCTTCGGTTCCTTCAATTCCTTCGGATCTTTTTTGACTTTCGGCCTTTTCTTTTTCTTTTTTTCTTCTTGGGACCCATCCAGTGAGTTCCTACTTAGTTCTTGGTTATCAACCCCACCAGGGAAGTCATCTTTACCAAAACTTTTACTGGGATCTCCTGCAACAATGTGGTTGTTTTTCTTTTTCTTCTTTTTCTGCTGTGGCTGCTGTTCTATTGACGGCAGGTAATCGTCGCCCTTCACCAGCTGAGCGTTCTGTCCGCTGACCTGAGTCATGTCCGGCTTCTCTAGAAAGGGCTCCGACGGAGAATGCTAAGGAACACAAATGGGATTGAAATTAGTTTCTCATTCTTCAAGGTAAAGAAAGGAACTGAAAGTCAGTGACTGATGTTTCGGGAGTTTTATTCTGTACTCAGGGAAGCAGACACCTACAAACTAAGGGTTGTGGGATCTGCCATTCTCTTTCAGCCTGGAAACACTTGTTTAAGAGGGATGCTTTTAAGTAGGAAAATGTTAAATTTTAAATACCAGTTTATTACTAAAGAATAAAAAAAAATTAGTACAGAAAGGGAAAACCTGTTAGAGAGCTAGACATTCTGTACCTCTTCAACCGCAAGAACATAGGACAAGAAGTAAAATGTGTGTATATGTACATACATACATACATATACACAGACTGCTGAAGAAAGAGTTAGTGTAGGGTACAGTGCAGGGAAACCCTGACATGTACTAGGGAGGTACCCAGAGAGCACATCAGAAAATACTGACAAATAGACAAGATGCTGAGAAGTAAGTCAACTGAGACCAGAGTAAATGACTGCTGTACAGAGTGGCCTCACAGCCCATGAACCGCAAACAGTGCAGAGCAGGCAGGCATCTATCTACACGGCACACTGTGGCATCTGAGGAACCTTTGCATTTCGACAAAACACCTGAAAACATCCCACCTGCAACCTCCAGTCATCTTCTGCCTTTTTCCTACGCTCCTGTGACATGAAGTGATCCTACAATATGCCCAGCATTGGTTTAATGACCTTACCATCACCAAATTCCCCAAGTCGGATCTTTGGACTAAGGACAGTGAACCTTTTGATTTCACAGGTGTGGACAATGACATACTGATATAAAGTAACCTGTCTGAGGAAACACAGAGCAGAGGGGAAGACTACCCCACACAGACTGGACACTAACATGGGATAAGCTAAGCATTATTGTGGGTAAAGGAAGAAACCCCACATTTAAGTACAAGAAATAGAAATAACAACTTAATATCACATCCTAATTCAGCATATCCCAAGCCATATACTGAGCCTGTATGTCCATTTACCTAAATCTACAGGAAAATCTTAGTCATTTATCTCCTTCTTTCAGAGAGAAACTTCAGAGTTCCAGAAGGGGATGTGACTCCCCAGGGCTCTATAAGGGGAGACCTGGATGCACTTTTTTCCTCCATCCAGTGTCTTCTGAGTCCATCTAGCTTCTAAAATCTTTACACACATGAATACTTCTAGGGAGGCAGCACCAAGTTTTATCCCATCTCCCTCTGCGGATGGTCCCAAAACAACATTTTACAAACTGAACACAGCTTGAGAAGAAACAGCTCACTGTTCCACAGTCAGCCTTGGCTATTCTAAAGACCGTCACATTCAACTCTTGAGCCACACCAGCAGGGAAGAAATGCCCCAGAACTCCAAGTTGAAACATTAAAATTCCAGCCCAGGCTCCATCACCAACTGCTCTCTGGAGAAGTCACTGCACTCAAGCAAAGTTCACCGTCTTCACCTGCCAAGTGAAGGACTTAGTTTTGTTTCCAATTTCTTCCAGAATCTGGGAAATTGGGCATGTAGCTTAGAGGTACAGCATTGGCCTAACACACACAAGGCCCTGGGTTTGATCCCCACCACTCCAAAAAGAACAGCAGCAGCAACAAATTGTTATTAAGACCAATATATATAATTTTTGTTGTTCTTTGAGACCCGGTTTTCTCTGTGTAGCCCTGGCTGTCCTGAAACTCCCTTTGTAGACCAAACTGGCCTGGAACTCAGAGATCCACCTGCCTCTGCCTCCTGACTGCTGGGGTTAAAAGTGTTTATTTCCATCACCCGGCAAGGCAAATCTTAAAATACAAATTGTCCCTTCTTGGTCAAACAAAGAAGGAATAAACTCAGAAAGTGAAGGCGCATCAGAGGACAGAAGGGTGAGTACAAAGTGTGAAGTGCACACACGCAGCTCCTATACGGAGGGACAAAATGTGGTCGTATCCACCCCAGCTTTCAGATACAAGCTTAAGTCCTAGGAGGCAAAGTGGCTACCAGAAGCCGCATAAGGGAAAGAGATGAGATGTGGACCTAGGTTTCCTAAAGTTAGCGCTCTTATGGTCCACGCCTCGCCTCCTGAAGCCTTACACACAGGCCTCTTTCTGGGAAGGTGAGAGTGTGAAACCAGAAGGGAACTAACCAAACACCCTCATGCCCTAGTGACCTCAGCCCCAGGCATTAGCTAAATATTAGTTGAGCAGACTTCAACTTTTACTACATGCAAACTGCTGAAGTTCAGTTAATTATTACATTTTTAAACATAATTGACAAGGAAAAAGACATTGCTTTTCTGCATGGGGCATAAAAATCAAACTTCCTTGGGAGAATCTAGTATTCCAAAAAAATAGAAGAAAAGTTATTGCTTGAAAGCAAGGGAAAGTCAGAACAATGATTCCAATTTGGAGCGATGAACTAACTCACTATGGGGCATGTATACCCATCTTCAACCTGCATGGCATCCACCCCAGGAGCAGAATACCTGCGTCTCCCGAGAGCCTTCCCAGCACACATTTATGAATTAGAAAAAGCATTTCACACACAACACAAAAAAATGAAAATTCATCAACACACTTTAGCGTACAAATCATTTAGACACTTCTTTTAGAAATAAAGGAGGCCATACATAAGTGGCTCAGGTAAAAATTTTAATCGTCCACAAGAAGGGAGAAAAGCGAAGGCCCAACACAGAAAAGTATTAATGTTGTTTGCTATGCAGCACGGTTGTTTTGGTGCTATCTGAGGAGGGCAGGAGAGGTGCTCAGGGATCTGAGTGTTTACCAGACCTGCTTCTCCTCGGCTCTTTTAGAGGGAAGCTGTTTTCGTAAACATTTAACAAAGAACAGATGGTCTGCCTTAATCATGTGGGGGAAGAAAACCTGGAGCTCCCAGTAATGCCCCGACAAAGTCTCCCAGGCCCAGCTTCCTCTGCTCCCCGCACCAGGCGCATGGTACAGTCTTCTCTAAAGCTATTTAATTTTGCAGCGGACATTTTCCCATCAATCCCCACTGCCTGACAGGTAATCAATGCCATTAACATCTGATATTACCATATAGGCCATTCCTACAACCTCTGGCTTATTAAAGCGAATGTCAGGGATTTCAGATACCAAGCGTACTTCACACATATAAGGCTTTCTCCGTGACACAGTTCTATTATGATTCCATGCCTTCTGACATACTATGATATCTGTAAGAAGTGTGTTTTGGACTCTGGGGACCTAAAACAGCCAACTGATATTTAAATAAGTAAAAATGGCCCAAAGTGTGTATGTTTTGTATAAAAAAATTTAGTCATAATTGTTTTTATCCTGAGCTCTACTGCAGTTGTTCTCACAACAAGGAACCGCAGGAGTAAGCTCTCTGTGCAGAACTGGAGGGGCCAGATGTGCTCATCAGAGGTGAGCCAATGCAGGAGCCACAACAGTATCTCTGCTACTAGGCAAAGCCAACCTGCAGTGTTCTGAAGTGTCACAGAAGAGGAGAAAGTGTGGTGGGGCAAAGTTGGGACTGTCTGAAGCATGCTTTTCTTCTAAACAGTCTCAGGCTCAAAAGGCTATCTTATCTTCTTTCCCACATTTTGCCTTAACTTTACTCCTTAAGTCTGAAACTGTAAGCGACATAGAGCAACACGAGTCAACAAAATCTTATCACCAACATACAACACATACAATTTC
This sequence comes from Ellobius talpinus, assembly GCA_001685095.1. Classification (NCBI taxonomy): domain Eukaryota; kingdom Metazoa; phylum Chordata; class Mammalia; order Rodentia; family Cricetidae; genus Ellobius; species Ellobius talpinus. The sequence goes on from LOJH01010206.1 coordinate 15,647, forward strand.
TAAAGCTCACAGTATTCCACATACAGGACGCCTGGGGGTGAACACATTTTCAGACGAACATGCGTTTTACTCGTTTGAATTTACACATATGCAAACAAGCACGGATTCAAAATAATGCTTGACAAAAAGGGAGAGCCACTACCAAATGGAGCAGGGATACACTACTTCTGAGGACAGACCCCAGCAGAAACAGGGAGTGCAGAAAGGAGAGGAGAGAGCATCTGAGAGAGAAGACACCCGCTCGCTAAGGACGTGACCTGCCAGCGAGGACTCAGGTAATGAGAAACATGGGCTCGCAACACAGCCGACGACATTTGAAATGGTTTACAAGTTACAAACTCTAATTAGTCACATGAGATGAAAATGCATTTATGATAGTTCTTTTAAAAATAACTTTGGGCCAGGAGGTGGTGGCGCACGCCTTTAATCCCAGCACTCGGGAGGCAGAAGCAGGTGGATC
>LOJH01010206.1:16145-28868 GCA_001685095.1 Ellobius talpinus
CTACAAGAGCTAGTTCCAGGACAGGCTCCAAAGCTACAGAGTAAACCCTGTCTCAAACAAGCAAACAAAAATAAATAAATAAATAACTTTCGACACATGTTTCTATCACAAACATTCTGAGTTTTGCTTTTGTTTTTCCAGTCCTTCTTGGGTCCTGGATCCTCTACACTCTTTTAAAAAGTAAGCCTGGTGTAAAGACTGAGGTGTTTTGCCTTTGGACAAACAATATAAAGATTCAGAGCGCTTAGCAAGGTTCAGTAAGCTCTACTGAGACTTTTAGGAGGAAAGCACTTTTAAAGAAGATGCGGCAGTGGCAGCTGATACTATCAGGACTCTAATTTATTCATTCAACAATATTTGAGGAAGTAATAGAGCTGCCAGGATGTTGGGGTGGGAGGACACAGAACACTTTACTAAAGCTGAGATACATGTCTGTCTCTGTCCCCACTGTGTGTGTGTGTGTGTGTGTCTGTCTGTCTGTCTGTCTCTCTGCCTGCTTCTTTTTTAACTTTTGTTTTGGGGACAAAGTCTTGCAAATTGCTCAGGTTGGCCTTGAACTTGTGATCCACCTGCCTCAGTCCTTTGGGTACCTGGGATTACAGGTGAGTGCTGCCAGGCCTGAATCTAAATGCAAATATATTCACCACACGAACAAAACCCTTAAGAGCTACAGATTTGCAGGCAGCCATGTTGAAGAAGCTGCAGATCAGATGCATCATCCTGAGCCTCCTGAGTCAGTCCCAGGCCTAGGGAGCTGTAGAAGAGCAGCCTTAGAGTGCTGGGTCTCTCCCACTCAGTTGCCCTGAAGGACACAGCAGAGCCAGATGCCAGGAGCACTGAAGCTTTCCTCCACACCCTCAGAGGGAGCCGGAGCAGGCAGCACTCTCCCAGAGCACAGGGTCCTCGTTCTTGGATCTCTGGCTGTCTTGCTCATCACCCAGTGCCTTTTGGCTTTCTTTTCTTTCCTGTATCTTCTAACCCTGACCAGGGCTGGATACGGCACTACCCTGTAGCAGTGGGGGTTCCTGAGAGTCAGAAGCCCACAGGCCTCTCCTGGTGTTCAGCTAACAGTCCTGGGGTGATGGAGGGGCCACTATATGGACTGACACATCCTAGCATGGGGGAGGGGTGGGGGTGGACAGCAAGTTGTGAAGCTGTCCCAGGGTTTCAACCATTTCAAGTTTCCCTTTCAACCATTTGCTGTCAGTTAGACATGCTTCGAGCTCTGCTAGGCCATTTACATCCCCTCTCTCTTCAGCCTTGGAACAGCCTAGCTTCCCCCTGAGAAGTGCCGAATCAGGCTGGGCACTGCCAAGATGGTGTCCCTCAGCTAGAAGGGTGGCTGTGCAGCCCAGCTCTTCTGTGGGCACCATCCAAACACAAGCTGTGAAGACTGTGGTTCTAAAACCCTAGCTAGCCCTGGCCTATCTGATGGGTGGCTTTTAATTCAATAAGAATTTGAAATTTTTGCTTCAAAGGGTCAGGGGAGAACTCTAGTTGGGTTCTGAGCCACAGCTTAGAGTGATACCGAATATTGCTAACTTTTCGCCCAGATGCGGAATTGGAGGTGGGCACTGCTATTCTTCCTGAGTCTCGGAGTAAACAAACTCTGCCACCATCGCTCTCGGTATCCCTGTCCGATGGGCCTGCCTTTCAACTTAGTAATGAGATGGGACATCCCACGGACTATTTCAGTTCCGTCAGGACCAGGAGAAGACAAGTTTGCTTCCTGCCTTCCTGCCCTGCCTTGAAAACGCCCCCAAACCCTAAAGAATAGGCGGCATGTGTTCCATTCAACCCGCTGCACTGCGGGACTCCAAGCCCATTCTTTCCTCCGCCTTGTAAGTCAATTGCTATGTCTTAGGGAAAGCAGCAGATAAAAGCACAGGCTTACATTTAGGGAATACAGAGTTGAAACAGCCTGCTCATCTGCGTGCGCGCGCACACACACACACACACACACACACACACACACCCCTAAGGTACGAAGTAAATGTTAGGTTGAACATGGTTTTGAGGTGTCTTCATCGCTTCATAAATGCTTGGGAAAATTAGCTTAGTCATTTATGTGAACCTTGAGTGTTGTTCTCCCATGTGATGGCTGTTCAAAATTAGTGTGCGGGTGACTGGAATTTCCGCATCTTGACCGTCTCCTTCCCACCAAGCACAGGGAGGCCAGCAGAACTGCCACCACGCCGCAGGGAAGACACAATACAACCACACTTAAAAGCCTATGGGGAAGCCCAGATGTTTGCATCTTAATGAAAAAATAATAACAATTAATATTGTTTTAAAGGCCTGTGTCAGTAAACATGAATAATTCTTTGTGTTGCTTGGACCACAAGAGCAGGGAAGAACACACATGCCCGATGTCCTATAAGAGTGACATGCTAGGAACATGTCCACAACTGATCAAGGTACCTCTGGCTTCTCATAAGGAAACCAGAATGATGAGACTGTGAAGGAACTCTGAGCCGGTTTTGCATTGAGCCCCTTCTTCTGAATCTCTAAACTGCTTACAGTAGGAATACCAGGTGCTGTGTGAAGAGTTCTTTCTAGAAGCAAGCTGGCAAAAACACGTCTGTGGGTGTCTTACTGCTAGCCCTCATGAAGCCTGCCTCTCCCTTTCTTGTCCATTCTGCCCTCCCTTGGCAAAGATACCTCGTTAGCATCCGTGAGAGAGAATCTACACCATGTCACGCCACTTCAGCGCTGAAGCCCTCACTGTTCCCAAACCTGTGTCAAGAGCTGGAGTCTGACCACGGACACGCACTCCCCCAAACTACACGGGCTGCCAGGGATCAAACACTTGATCTTGTGTATGTCTTCAACAAAGCGTCCAGGTCAGTCAGGATATTTCACACACAGACAAGACACTGAGGAATTCTATTCACAGACAATGGAGGTGGAGGTCAAACTCACACTTTTTAAAAAACAAATTAATCCAGCTCAATAAACTCTGCCCTCCACATGACTGTGTGCTTTGCCATCCCCGGCACGCTCAACAGCAAGTTTGATCCTTAAAGTGGAAAAGTATAGGGTCTGGCTCCAGAAAGCCAACTTACACTGCTTACATGGGTTACTTAAATAGTAAAATAGTAAAAGCAACTTACTCTGTTATTTCTATGGCTTTAAAAACTCAAACTTCAAACACTGACAGCAGGTCCCTCTCTAACACTGAATGATCCCAGGGCTTTTTGCAGAACTGGGAATAGAACCATCTTTGAAAAGGAGGAAATTACAGGAATTTAGGGATAAAGTTAATTTGTATGCTTTTGGCAAGTTTTCTACGATCCAGAGACTGGGAATGTAGCATATTTAGCTCACAATAAATGCTTAATGATAGACTACAATGGTCTATAAAAACTCATTTGCATCGCGTCTGTGGGAGGCAGCCTTCAAAGCCTGCCCCTTTATCTCCCGGTGTGGCAGGACCTGTGTCCAGCGAAGGAAGGTTAAGGGATATCACAGGTCTGGTCAACGTGGGAAATCACGGGGTAGGGCTCCCTCAAAGGGGCAATTATCCTAGGCAAGCCTGACCCGAATCAGGGAGGCTTTTAAAGAGGAGAGAAGAATCTTTCCGAGCTGTGAGGAGCGGGTGGCCAGGGTGGAAGGGAAACCACAGGCATGACTGGCAGGCAACCTCCAGGAGCTAAGGGTGGCCTCTAGTGACACACAGCAAAGCTGAACCGGGCAGCCCAGAGTCTGTCCAAACATGGACAGACTCAGTGATCAAGATTCCAGGAGACCTCGGGTCTACATGCTGGAGGGCCTGGAGCAGTGGGGTGGGGTCAGCCGAACCAAGCCCAGACCCCAACCTAACAACATGCTGAGGAGGAAGAGGATGTGGCTAGAAGCCATGAAGTTTGTGGTAACACGTCACACGGCAATCCGTGCATTGAAATAAATGCCTACCTTAATAGCTTCTCATTCTACTCTGAATGGTTTTGGGTTTCTCTCCCTGAGGATCCTTCTCCCGTGAGGTAGCTGACATATGGAGAGCATGGCAGAGCTTCCCCGTGTCTTTGCAAAGAGGCGGCACTGACTGTGTCACTGGGTATCGTCGTACAGTCTCTGATGTACAGATGGGAAGACAGGATGCATCCAGAGGGGATACGAATTCATCCCAAGTCACACACACACATGCACACACACTCAAAGGAGGCAGGACTGAAAGCTGGCAGTCTCTACAAAGTCCACATTCCCAACCATGATACCTACCAATTCATCTCTGACTGTGGGTCAAGAATCCCACTAGCTCCTCCAAGAGGCAGGAAGAGCAGGAAGTAAGGACAAGGTACCTGCACAGGGCTGGGGAGAGGCCAGTGGCTTCCACCACACCAGCTACAGTGTCACACAGAGATTTTTAAAGAAAATCTTCATTTTCTCATTAACGCACACACACAGACGTGTGTGCGTGTATGCAGGAAATATTAAAGGCTCCTGATACTTAAACTTACTTTTAAAGAAAGTTTACTGTGCATTAGAAAGAGTCTGTTAAAAACACTTACAGGGGACGACGTCCCCATGACTCCTTCCAGCTGAAATCAAACACAAAACAGAAGATACCGACGCAATTAAGTATTTTATAAACACTGCTGAGGGGTCAAAGGGGGGGAGGTTCATTCACTGACTAATAATGCAGTAATAAACAAACAGCAATGTTATGCAACTGAGAAAATTATTATAATTGAATCTACACAGCTGGGCAAGTCGAGAGGCTGGCTGTGTAGCTCACAAGTGTTTTGTGTGGGTGGGTTTGTACTTTGGAATTGTTTGGATTTGAGTCCTTCTTAGTTAGAGTCAAGATCCTGCTCTCTTCTCTGAATAAAACCCCACCACTGCAAGAGCAGGAGAGAGTCACCTACCGAAATGCCCCACTAATTAGCTGCTATTTTTACAACAGAGAAATAAATGTGAGCATGAACGGTAGGCAGCTAAACTCCACTGAGATGCTCTCGTTGCAGACCTGGAGAGGTGTCATTTTTGCGAACGGCAAAATGAATAATGAATGACTGTGACATGTTAGCACATTGGGAAAAAAAGCTCAGAACAAACTGGCTCTTCACATTTTCATATTTAGCGGCACAGCATTCTCAAGTTTACATCGTACTTTGAAGTTCTCTCATTGTGGGATTTATATCTTTGGCAACAAGAGCCCACCAGCAGACAGAGAGAGTAAGCACCTCCAACTACACATTTCAATTTAAGCTGGTGTCAACTAGGGACAGGAGAGTCACTGGTGTATGTCCCTTGAACTGTTGAAATCAGCACTGTACTCCTGGGTACAAGGAACTTGGGGGGGCACAGCTGTTCTATCAATCAGATGCAGTCTCCATGCAAGCCATAAGAGAAGTAAGGTTCTTCAGGAGATCTTCGAGCTAGGTGCTGTCCTGAGTACCACTGGAATGTCTTCTTAATTAAAGGCTAACTCAGAACAAAATTTGTGATCTATGTCATGTTCCCATTTGCATAAAATCTAACTTCTAACTCAAATGGCTGATTAGCTAACTATGAGGGCAGAGGTACACATGTATCTTCAACAGGCACACATTTTACATCAATGATATCTATTTTTATGAGATAAAAGTACTAAAGCTTTAATGGTGGCAATTAAAACAGCCCAGAGTTTGAGTAGCTCGATGGCTGAGTCACAGACCTTTTACCTATAATGGGACCCATTATATCTCCGCACTCAGTTTGAGGGAGTAAAAGAGGAACAGATTTTAAATACGGTTATAAAACAGCAGTGCCCTCTGGGCCAAGCTGCTGGAGTTTAAACAGCTGTGAAGTTAGCCTGGCCTCAGGACCAACATCCACTAGGCAACTTCCTTTAGATTGCTTAGATACTGGCCTCTATCTGAAAATACTTAACACCGAGTAATTGATTTCTATGTTAACTTTACTACTATGAGTAAAATATATTACTTCAGGTGGCTTCTGATAGGCTATCTTCATTTCTGCCTAAAATATCAACACCTGTGTTCTAATGGTCTCATTTAAAATATAAATTAAAAGGAGAAAGGAGAAAAAGAAGATAATATTCTCATTAAAAAGGGTGTTTAGGCAATATTTACCCATACTATTAAATAATATTTTCAAGGTAGTTTGGCATTGTTGGGTTAAAGATGTTAAAATAAGCATCTGTAAAATAGGGTGAGGAAGTAAAGAGAATTTAAGAGGGAAGTACTAATGAAGTTTCTCAGACAAGCAAAAACAAAATTAATCTGAAGATCAACGAAGATGCATCAGAGTTGGAAATCTAAATGAAGCTTTCCCGTAAAATGCACTTTTCCCATTACAGAAGCAAAACTTGGGCGAGAAAGGGGAGGGAGGTGTATTCAACGCACGGCATATACTTACATGAGAAGTCCTAACGTAACACAGTGTCAAGGACAATGAAAACTCAAAGGTGCAAAAGGAAAACTCCAAGAGGCACCCACAGGCTATCAGCTTCTCCTGCAGGAACTTACATCTTTTTGTTTTTTGAGACAGGGTTTCTCTGTAGCTTTGGAACCTGTCCTGGAACTAGCTTTTGTAGATCAAGCTGGCCTCAAACTCAGAGATCTGCCTTCCTCTGCCTCCAGAGTACTGGGATTAATCTTTTAATCCAATATGAGGTGTTATAAAATGGTACCCATTAGCTATCTCTCACTATGTCCAGAACAATAACGCTTAGGAAGACAAAAAAATTATTCTGGTTGTGAACTGAAGCCTTAGGTCCCTAAGAAATTAATCTCAGAGACAGGAGGTAAAACAGAAGGCACAGGATGCCCCAAAGTTGTCCAGCCTGCGCTGCAGCAAAAGAAATCAAATGCAGTCAAGAGCCTGTAGGCGGGGAAGGCTCACCGGGAAGAATTCTAGTGAGAACTTGGAGGCTGGATACTGGCCTTGGGACATCATGACAAGGAAGACTTCAGGCATCCAGATTCTTCCCAGTAAACACAAAAGAGCCAGGGGCACTCAGCAGAACCAGGAGTCAGGGGCCAGGGCACAGCTGATAAGCACCAGCAGGTGCCCAGGGCCTTAGAAACCTTAAACACAGCCAAGACGGTCCCTATTCTGGTCTCTCCAACATAGAGAACCCTTACAGCAATTCTTTAAAGTAGTGGTTTAGAAGCCTGCCTAGGGGAGTAATTTAGATAATATCTCCTCCAAACTGATCCACCAACTTCTTAATGTGCCTCTTGCTTGGCCAGTCCTCCCCACCTGCTCAGCCCTCACCGTGCCTCACACTAACTATGTCAGGTATTTACTGAGCCTCTTGACGCATCTTCCTCCCACTCAGCCTGCTTCTCCGTTCCCTTGTAGAGAGGAGTCCTTGAAAGAGCAACATTTGCTGTCTTCACTTCCTCTCCCCTGGTGCTCTAACCACATTAATATTCCACGAAGCTGCTCCCACCAAGGTGACCCCACCCCTAGCGGCTGGTTCCTCAGCTCACCTGACCTACAGGCAGCAGCCCACACAGCTGCTCATTGCTGCTTCTTCTGCTTCTTCGGGAGACAGCCGGGATGGCCCTTTCCCCTCCTTTCTCACACTTTCTGCCTGGCTTATCCTCCCCACCTGTCATTTCTGCAGTGCCCCAGGCCTGAAGTCCCCTCCTCTCACACATGCCTCTAAGTCAGCATGCTACCTCTATCTGGGTGCTTCGTAAAGTCCCTCCTCCAGCTCAGACCTCTCCCCTGAACTGTGGCCCCCTTCGTCTAATGTCCACTTGGTCATGGCAACAGTCATCTCAGTCCTGATTCTGGATTCTCTACCCACCTCAGGGACCCCAAATTGTGACTCAACCGGCAAGCCAGAAAGTTAACAAGCTCCTCGTCTTTACCCTGAGTCTTCTCGTCCATCTATAACTGACTGATTATTCCATGTTCAGCACGGACAGCACATGCCCCAACTGCCTCTCCCGGGGCCGGAAAGCGGCCTGGCCTGCGAATGTGCCTCTTCAGCCTTTCTCCTCTTCTAGCCTTGCCCTCTCCCCCATCCATCTGTGATAGTCTCAGTGAGCCCAGAAAGGTACAAACCGGATCATGGCATATCTCTCTTGACCTCCATCTCATTCACAGTAAACTCTCAAGTCTTTATGAAGGCCAGAAGTGGCCAGAAGTCCCCACGATTCCCCCCTTTTCTCTCTACCAGGAAATCTATTTCTTGTCTATCAGCAAATACACGCTAAAGATCCTTCCATCTCAGGGCCTTTGCATGAGTTGCCTCTGCCCTTAGAGCACTTCACACTGCCTGTCATGCTGGGCGTGGCAATGTACCTTATAATCTCAGCACTTGGGGGGAGGCATGAGGATGAGGGAAAGGCCAGCCTTGGCAACATATCAAGTCTGATGCACGCCTGGGTCACATGACACCCAGCCCCTCAAAATACAACAAACAGACAAAACACAGTGTGTGTCTAACCCCCATTCCCATCCTTTCTTTGCAGGGAACCTAAGCAGGACTTCACTACAATGAACGTGACGGATGCTGACCCTTTTTAGTTTCAGCAGGATGGTAAAGAAGGACCTTTCCATCCAAGCCTGACCATGTGGCCTCCATCCCTGGATCCCACCATGGAAGAAGAGTCCTGCAGATGCACTATAGCACCCATGCACACACTCTCATACACCATACAAACCCACGACAATAACAAGCTAATGTCTACAGGGGGCACGGGTAGATTGGCAGGTAAAAGTGTTTGCTACGCATGCAAGCCTGAAGACCTGAGCTCAACCTCTGGAACCCACAAAAAAAGTGAAAGAGGAGAAGAACCAAGGCCACAACATTGTCTTCTGACTCCCACATTATGTGAACGAACACACACACACACACACACACACACACACACCGTGGATACATACGTATAATAAATCAAATGACTATCTGGTGCTTAATATTTTTCCAACATTTCTACAGATTTGACAGTCTTGAAAACCCCAAGTGGGGGCCCACACTGCTCCGCCCCCCTCAGCTGTGCCCTGTCACGGGCCCGCCTTCCCTCACTCATCCTGTCTTGGATGTGTATCTTCACCATCTCTTAGGTTTTGACAGTGCTCAGGAGTTCATTCACCACAGGGCCGAGCCAGGTGCTCATCTCCCGAGGACTCCAGCTTCCTGTTGATGTCTCAAGAGCGGCATGCCAAAACTCAGCCACCTCCCTCAGCTAAGCTTGACTTTCCAACCTGGGTTAGTATCTGGGTGCCTGACCCAGACAGCAATCTTCCTTCCTCGCCCTTCCTGGCTACAGCTAATAGCAGTTAACACTTTCCTCCCCGAGTCCTCCTGGTAGCCACGTCTCTGCCGCATTTCTCCAGTCTCGGACTGGACAGAACTGCTTCTCATCTCCCATTTTTAAAGCCCCTTGAATCTTTCCAAATGACCATTCCCAAGGTGAACGGACTACGCTTTTGCACAATCCACCTCGGGCTTCCTGCCAACTACACTTGAGACAGGTGTAGTTGATGCCTCCTTTCCTCTCCGGTAATCCGTATGCAGTCTCCAGCACTCAGTTTCAGCATAGCTTATTCGTGGGGCTTTCCCTCCTGATCTGTATAGGCAGAGGCAAGGACCTCTTGTGGCCAAGGACCTCTCATCATACTGCGTGACCACTGGCATCCTCTGATCCTCTGCTCTCTGAAGGACAGGAGCATGGGACACAGACACGCATCCCAGCAAGAGTGAACATGTGTGCGTGTGTGTTCACGTGTGTGAGCATGCATGTGTGCATCCTGCTCCGTCTCTAATACCTGACTTAGTGCTGAGGGTTACATCAAAGCCTCACCACTCTCTCAAATGTGAGCACAGATGTCCCTTTTCTGCCGTCATTCAGGACCCAGGAGCATGTCACGTGCTCTCCGCAACTCTGGTGCCCGGCACAGTAAACCTTTAGTTGAGCAAATAGAGGTGACATGTACATGAGGACCCGGTTTACCAGCTGGGGCGAGGCCGTGCTGCCACATCTGCTCGGTCCTGTCTGCTAAGCCTCTGCATTGCCCCTGTTACTTGGCTCAAGCATCACCTTTCTTCCAGCCTGGCAAATCATTTGGTTGCATCATCAGTGTATCAATTCCTACATACGACTACATTTAGTTTCTGTCATAGCAGACCAATCGCTAAGTGTTAACTAAGTTTTAGTTTTTTAAGGAAAAAAAAGCTTCTTTCTTACCCTTATTTCTGGTTCTTGTAAAGAGAATGACACATTGTAAATGAGCAATTATGTTGGCTGGTGAATGAACGGATGGCTAGAAATGGAACAGATGAGCGCCCTGCATGAAAGACTTGACAGAGAACTCCTCACAGGAAGCACAGTCGCTGCAATCCTGGAGAGACAAGCTGCCTGGACAGAGATCCAGAAAGGTTCTCAGGATTTCATCTCCAGAAACAAGCTACAGACTTTTCTGCCACGGAGCTGAACAACAATGTACATACTTTTATTAATACAAAAATGGCTTCTGATTGACTTTATTGTGTATGACTTTAGAATGAACTTTCAAAGGAGCTGGGAGGGCGCAGCGCAGGGATCAGCTATCAAGCACTCATCCAGCAAGCCCCAGGTTCCACTCTCCAAGGAGCTCCTGCGCACACCCCTCCCCCACAAGACTCTGAACCATGAAGCACTTCCTTGATCACTTCAGCAGAAGGGTAAGGTGTGTGTGAGAATGGCCACACGTGCTGCTCTCCGGCTTTGGCCACCACAGCCATCCGTGGGTGGGGGTGGGGTGATGACTTCCTGGATCCCAGCAGCAGCATGCTCAAGGCAGAGCAGAGACAGGAGCAGAACAGGACTGACTGGGAGCTTCAGCCCAGAGGCCATGCTGGGGTCACAGCCCATCGAATCCTTTTCCTGGGCTCAAGAGTTTAGCTCACATCCGTGAAGCACACTGTCACATCTACCCTAACCTCCAGTGTAGCTCATCAGCTCACCTCCGGTCCCTTCCACTCCAGAAAACAAAGATAAACCTTGGACTCCCCCCCCCACAAGTCCTCCAAACTACTTGCTAGTTGACACACAAAAAGTATGGCAGTCTTCCTGTCCTATCTTCTCTCCACTCTTACAGCCACTGCTATTTTGCCAAGGCCGGTGCCACCAGCTGCCTGGATTCTTGGACCAGCCCAGCCCAAAGATGGGTCACAAGCATAAATTCACACCACACATCAAAGTCTCGGTAAAAACAGCAAAAAAAAGCCTTTTTGTATTAAATGCTACTTGTTGAAATGACAGTCAAATACGTTTTAAAATATTTTGTGGATATATGGACACAAAATATACTACAATTGCATTTGCCTGTCTAACTTTGTGCATCCTGCTCCCACAGGACAGCAGTGCCCAAGACCACTCCAGCTCCAGTGCTAGCCTCACCCTGGAGTCTCATTTCCTCCCACCTCTTCCCTGAGGCTACCACACTGCTGCCATGGAACCTTGGCTCTGGGTTCAACCCGGCCATCTGGAGATCAGCAGTGCCCCTTCTCTGCAGCGGGATACCCCCGAGACCATTCTTTCACCACACTCCAAAACACCTGGCTGATAAGCACACCGCATATCTGAGACAGACTCCACCCGTGAACGTGATGATGAATGAAGGCAATGGGCACGAGCCCTGACCAAACTCCGTTCAGAATACAGCAGTAGGGATACTAGCAGAAATAAAGTACCATAGCAAGAGCAGCTATAACAATATATAGATATTATATTGTTATAATTATAACTGCAATAATAATTTACAGACAGCTACTATACTGTGGGCCATGCACACTGCCTGCATCCCCTTAACCCTTCTAACAGCACTTTTTGGTAGGTCCACATACAATTCTCATCAAAGAGGGGAGAAACAGAGACCAAGAGAAATGACATAATTCTACCACAGCTCACTAAGTAGCACCCAGGACTCCAATGCCATGTTCTTCACCCCTGTTAGGCTGTCATGTCTGGTGAACAGCAGGAAGTGGTCACTGCCCAGACAGTGCTGACTGAATCAGTCAACAGCCTAGATCTGCATTTGCTGGAAAGGCGGGCACAGCATTGCAGAGGGAGAGGTTTCTAATTAGGGGTGCATGCTCTAGACCGAAGGCTCTGGAGGGAAAGCATTCTAAAAACAACAACTGGTTCACCAGGCCAAGGAGATGTGGAAAGCGCAAGAGCTAGAGGAGGACCAGGCTTGGCTCACTCCTAGTCCAGCCAGCTGTCCCTCAACACTAGCATCTCTGCGTGAAGACATCAGACATCTCTGACAGGACCCCTCAGGCAGAGCTCTGCCAGGGCAGGCTAAAGGCTCCTGACGACTCTGCCCACTCACTTAACACATGCACGCATGTCGCTTTCAGGAAAGTCATGAGATAAAAACATGTAATGGTTTATCTTCACTGTTACCTTAGCGGGATCTGGAGTCGCCACTGGGTATGTTTGTGAGAAGGGGAGACAGGCCCTGAATGTGGGCAACAGCATCCCACAGACTGGGGCTAAACAAAAAGGGGGGAAGGGGAAATGAGGGAAAAAATCAAACTAAGCATCCCCCCGTCTCTGTTTGTTGGCTGTGGAGATTATATAATCAACTGATATCATATAATATATGGCATCCACTGGCATACCTTCCCTGCCATGACACACTGCATCCACACCTTCCCTGCCATGACACACTGCATTCCCTCACCTTCCCTGCCATGACACACTGCATCCCTCACCTTCCCTGCCATGACACACTGCATCCACACCTTCCCTGCCATGACACACTGCATCC
>LOJH01010207.1:1517-18685 GCA_001685095.1 Ellobius talpinus
AAGAAAGAAAGAAAGAAAGAAAGAAAGAAAGAAAGAAAAGAAAGAAAGAAAGATTAAAAAGAAGAGAGAGGGGGACATAAGGGTTCCTTGAAGTGTTGGCTGTCTTTCAGTTTTGGTACTGACACTCAGTTTTGGTACTAACTGACACTTCTGATTATCCACCAGAAGAAGCAATACAGATCAGGGGCACTCTTTTCTCTGAAGCTCCCATTGGCCTTCCCCTTCCATCCCTGCTGACTCCAGCTCTGAGTTCACAGCACTCCTTGAGACTATCTTAAATGACTGCTTAGAAGCTTGTGTGTGTGTGTGTGTGTGCATACACATATAGGGGAAATGCACCTGTGTGTGCATGTGCAGAAGCCACCAAATGTGCTAGTCTGACCAGCATGTCCCAGGGATCTGCCTGTCTCTGCCATCCTGGTGCTAGGATTAGGAGTGTGTGCCCAGCTTTCTTCCATGGGCTCTGAGATCTAACTCAGGTCTGATTCACCATGCCTAGGAGGCATTAATGATGTGTTGTCCTTTCTCTTTATTGCTTCCACTATCACTCAAGGGTCTGGCCCTGATCTTTAGCCCAAACACACATGCACACTGAGCAGCTGCTCTTTCTGTTAGGGGCTAGAAACGCCAGCCCCGTTCAGCCAGGTGACTCGTCTTTTAGCAGTAGACAGATGATCCCTTGACTTCATCAAATAACACACTCAGATTTCTGGCCAAACAGATAGAGCAAATAAGTAGTGGTCAGTGGTGATGGAGCTACTTCTCTCTAGAGGTCTGAACTTTGAGAAAAAAGTTATGGGCCTTCATGCCAGAAAAATGTGCATAGTATATACCCCCCAATTTGCATGTGCTACTAATTGTCCCTGAACCTCAGAAAAGACATTTTAAGAACCTTGTGTCAATATTTTAAAATATTTCCCTGCCCTGAGCTAACCATCAGGGGTTGGGGGCTAGAGCCATTGTCCTGGGGTCATTGTGGAGACACCCTAAGAGAACAGGGTCCACTCAAGCCATTTCAGAACCAATCCCCACTGCTTCCCTAAGATGACCCAGCTGGATTACTGCCCACTTCCTGTTTGGCTTCTTCCTCAAAAGACTCTTTGAATCTCCTTGCCAGCCTCAGTGACAGGCAGCCCATATGCCCCACTGTGCCTGGCTCAGTTTCGTTTGCCAGAGACATTGTGAACCTTGCGCTCCTCACATTTCTTTCTCCGCACAGCCACACAGCTATCTCAAGCCAGCTCGGAGCTTAAAAACAAGTGTCTTCTGGAGGTGTTAACCATATCTGGAGCATCAACCTCATTTGGAAGCCATGTTTTCTTAGTCACTGAGGGGTTTTTGTTCTTCCTTCCCCCAAAAAATCCTTTTGCCAGTGCATGGGCATAAAAATAGAACAATTACACAACTGTTTCAAGTATCCCTGCCTTATCCTCCAAGATTAACAGAAAGACAGATGCAAAAGAGATAAGCGTGCCATAAGCAAGGTGAATCTTGTGTCCACAGAGGGAAGTGACAGGCTGAGAGCCTGAGACGGGGGCACATATCATGTGCAGTAGTGGAGGTAACAAGAAAGGGTCCCTGGAGAGAGACTGGGCCCTGAGTGGGCAGCACTGTCTTGCCAGGGACAGCTGTGCTCCCCCACTGTCTGGAGGATTAGTGGTCAGAGCTGCCGTCTGAATGAGGACAGATGTGTCAGAGGAAGCACAGGGTACTGAGATTCAGGAGAGCTCCGCAGACAGAAGAGGGCCGCTGACCTGTTCCATAGTGTCTTCAGACATCCTGTAGAGAGAACTGCTCTGCCTCTCCAGAGAGACAGAGAGTAGAGTTACTAACAGGAATTTTCTATCGCTTTACTGCATGTGGGAGAATGCCTTTCTGCGGGGCAAATGAGATCCAGAGCAAGCCTACACTGATGGACAGAAACTTTCCTCTCTGTCAAGCCCCTTGACTCTACAAGAGGCAGCTCCACCTCACTTTCTGTCATTTTCCTGACCTTTCCAAGCTCATCTCGGGGTGAGGAGAGGACCAAGTACTCCTGGGGCCTTCATAAGGATGAACCACAGCTATTGGCAGCCGACAAGTCTCTAGCTGCTGGTCCAAGAGCTCAGATGGGATGGGCGGAAGGCGTCGAATGACAAAGGCTGAGCATCGCTCATTTGATAACTTCTTTCCAGGAGAATGGAAGTCTTGCCCAGGTAGCAGAGGACCAGACCACATCCACTCTGGCCTGCCCAAAGCGTCTCAGTTCTCCTAGCTGGTTATGTGCCTTCCTGACCTTCCTGCTAGCGTGGATGACCATGTGACCCAGTGGCCACCAAGGAGGTCGAAGAGAAAGTCTGTAAGGGAACTCAGAAACGTTCTTCCTCCCTGCTGAGAAGAGCCCCTTCTACCAAGGCTGCCTTCCTGGGTGCTGTTGAGAGGCTGTGGAGCTCGGAGCACAGTGGCCCTCCTGTGGCCACCAAGGCAGCAAGCATGGAAACCAGACCACATACTAGGATGGGAAAGAGGAGGTACAGGGAGCCTGGGTTAGGATTTCCACCCACAAGTCCAATAGCCAGACCTCCAGAAAGCCTGCTTAAAACTAAAATGAACAGACAAATAAGCAGCTCCTTGCTCTGAACTACTGGAGACTCGGTTTCCTCCTGGAAAGTGTCTTCACAGCCGCATGTAGAGATTAGGATAAGAACCAGCTTGATTCTGAGCTGAACTGTGATGCAAGGGATGAGCATCCCACAAGAGATGCAGGGAACCTGAGATGTGAGCAAAGGTTGCCTTGGACAGAGTCCCAGTCCTGTTTACAGTCTCCACCAGCACTGCAAACAAAGCCCCTTCCATAAAAGCCTGACCTGCTGAATAAAGTGTAAAACTGTGGACACCTGACTTCCCTAATCTAATTTGTTTAAATCAGGGACCAGCAGGAGGGAGATCTGTGAGGCTAAATGAAGCCTTATAAATACACTATAGACCTGACCAGAGGTAGAAATCTTAGGATAAGACCAAACCCTTTGGCCCAAGTGGAAATCCCTGAAGTTGGGCTTCATGTCCAATGTCCACTTAGGGCAAACTATGAGGCTCTCTGAGTGAGCATTGAGGTGCCCCTTTTAGCCTCTCAGAAGCAACCAGTTCTCATAGGACCTTGGCTTCTTTTTAAATGTCACCAAGTCACTAACTGGCCCGGACGTTGTTTCTACCGGAGTCCACTGGGTGCTGAACTACTGTGGGACCCGGCTAGGCTTGTCGCTGAGACCTGCAGAGCATGTAGATACTGACCATGTTTTCCCCTCTTAGGGTCTCCTCAGTGCTACCACACAGGACCTGGCTGTATGGTGCTCAGAACAGTTTTCCTTCTGGTCACTAAATTCCTCCTCTTTCACCAAACACTTACCAAATAACTCCTTTGATCCAGGAATCATGAGAGACCCTTTGAGAACAAAGAAATGAACAGAATTTGTGCCTTCAGAAGACCCCCAGTCATAGAGGCAAAACCTATAATACAATACAGAATGTAAGATGGTCAGGACAGAGTGAGAAGGAGGAAGGGCTGTTCAAGGAAATGAAAACTAAATATAAACCCAATAATCAAGTGGACGAGGTAGGGGTTACAGCAGAAAAGGGGTGAGTGTGTCTGTGTGTGTCTGTGTCTCTGTCTGTGTCTGTGTGTCTGCATCTGTGTGTATGTGTGTGAGCATGTATGTATGGGTCTGTATGTGCCTGTGTGCACATGTCTACATGTCTGTGTCTGTGTGTACCTGTGTGTCTATGTTTATGTGTGTTTCTGTGTATCTGTGTGTGTGCCTGTCTCTGTGTGTATGTGTGTACGTGTCTGTGTCTGGTTGTGTGTGTCTGTGTGTGTGCTTGTGTATCAGTGTCTGTGTGTGTGTGTCTATGTGTGCACTTAGAAAGTAGATTAGTGAAAAATGCAACTGAATACAGAATCACATTAACAATGCAGAAGCATTTGTGATTTGTCCTAAGGTCAACAAGAAACCATGGAGGAGAAAGGTAGCATTTACCTCAAAAGTTCATTTGAATATGGTTCGGGAATAGAACAGAAGGGGGAGACCACAAGACTTGCTGGTTGGCAAGCAGACAAGAGACGGCCTCAGTAACCCAAAGAAGACCTCACAAACTAAAGTTGGGATGAAGAGTATGGAGCAAGCACAAACTTCAAGAATAGAGATGGAGAGATAGCTCTGAAGTTAAAAGCACTTGCTGCTCTTACAGAGGACATGGGTTCAATTCCCAGTACCCACAACCAACTGTAATCCAGTAGCAGGTGATCTAATGCTCTATTCCGTCTTCCACACATGCTGCACACACATACATGCAGGTGAAACACTAATACACATAAAATAAAATAAAAGAAATCTTTAGAAATAAAATAAGACTAAGACAGGCAATCCCACACTAAATGCCAAGGTATCTCTTGGGAAGGTTCAAAGAATAGTGAAAGCTGAGCCTGGGCTTCTGGCTTAAGAAACTCCTTAAATATTAGCTCAGTCCTCTCCAGTTTGCGTAGACTGCCAAAGCCTAGTAAAGGCACTGCCTACCTAAATGGACTCTCAACAGACCTCTACAAACCTGCTTCACACGCATTCGGGAGGAATTTCCCATAAGCAGATCATACGTTCTGCTGAGGAGAGGCATATGGTTCCCAGGGGTTGCAGAATCCATGTTCAAGATAATAGAAACTTGGAGACTTTGGGGACTAGAGAGCACGTGCAGGGAAAGCACCCACATCTGGCAGATCACATCTGCCTGTAACTCCAGCTCTAGATCAAAGACTTGTTGGAACCCTGACTTCAGAATGAGCATGCCCCTTAAGTTTTGCGTGTCAACTTGACACAAGCTAGAGTCTTCAGAGGAAGGAGCCCCGGTCGAGGAAATGCCTCAGTAAACTCGGATGTAAGGCATTTTCTCAATTAGTGATCAATGCAGGAGGGCCCAGCCCATTGTGGGTGGTGCCATCCCTGGGCTGGTGGTCCTGGGTTCTAGAAGAAAGCAAGCTGGGCAAACCATGAGAAGCAAGTCAGTAAGCAGCACCCCTCCGTGGTCTCTGCATCATTTCCTGCCTCCAGGATCCTGCCCTGTCCTGACTTCCTTCAACATGGACAGCAATATGAAAGTGTAAGCCAAACAAACCCTTTCCTCCCCAACTTGCTTTTTGGTCATGGTGTTTGGTCACAGCAATAGAGACTCTAACTAAGACAGGGCCAATGGGAATATGCCACACTGCTCCTTCTTCCTAAGGGTAATGAAAACACCCCCTCCTTTCATTATTTGTGGCTGCCAGCTAGTCCTTGCCACCTGTCCTCTTAGGTCCAAATTCTGCCTCAGCCATCCCTCTAGCTCAGGGGTTCTCGACCACCCCAATGCTGCAACCCATAATACAGTTCCTCATGTTGGGGTGACCCCACCAACCATAAAAGTATTTCATTGCTACTTCATATCTGTCGTTTTCCTACTGTTATGAATCATAATGTAAATATCTGATATATAGGATATCTGCTATATAACCCCTGTGAAAGGGTCATTCAGCCCCTATGAGGTCACGACCCACAGTCTGAGAACCACTGCTACTCTGGCTTCATGGTTAACTGTACCTCTGAGTGTCTTCATTCTCCCAAAATCAGACTTTTCATCTCCAAGGTCTCTCTAACTGTACATGGGAGATATTAATGCTGTGTCTGGCCTAAGGATTAAAAAATCAAAACTCAGAAGGCTTAATAAGCCCTCCATGGCCATATGGCATGGTTGCAGAGCTTAGATCAAGGAAGTAACCTTTGACCCTAGGTGTTGACTCAGGAAGTGCATGAGACTTAAAAGTTATTCTCACAGTTGTTTGACAGTAGACTCTTTCTCCAAAGGTTGTCATGAGGAAGAAAGCTCTGACCATGACATTTGATCTGCAAACTTTGCTGAAGTCAGTAGTCAGTCACCTTGGTGTCTATCTCCTGGTCACCTATGAGGCCTGAAATGAAAGGTTTTATCCCCTTCCTCTTTGTCTTGCTAACATGCAGTATTATACCTGATAAGAAGGGAGTTTGCAAATGAATGAGAAAATTAATAATTACATGACCGAGTAAATGAATGCAGAACTGGGTTAGTCTTGTCTCCAATGAATGCGAGCTCATGAGAGTTACGTTGTAGAAACACATAACTCACGACCCAAATCTACCCATCCCTGCTCTACGTCCCCAGTCCTGCTACTCCACATACTCCCTTCATGATGAATGCCACACCAGAGTTTTCAAGGTGCTGTGTAGACACACATGCACAAAAGACATAAGCCACATGGCTCCTGAAATTGCCATTGATGAGAGCTGGATGGAGATGGTTCAGACGGTGCCATAAAAGGAATGCACCAGTAGTTACAGCTAGAGGCATCTGCAAGAGCTGTTACCTGATTGCAATGAGCCCCTTCAGGTGGAGGCACAAAAGCCATTAAGCCTGTTAGGGTGGTTTATAGCCTTTGGGCCTTATGTAACGCTCACCAGGCAGGTGCCTGAATTACCCTGAGGGCTGGGTGGAGCTCCCTCCCCCTTGTTCCCTTTCTTCTCCTGAGGGAAGGTTTTCCACCTGACAACTCAATGCAGTGTGGGGACAGTGACAGTGGCTGTCCCCCAAAGTCATTTACCTAGCATACCCTGTCAGCCCCAGGGTTTAGATGGAAGCAGCCAAACAAAAACTGGAGGTCTCTGAAAATCCAAGGGAGCCAGACAAAGGTTAGATAGTGTGGTACCAATTCTAAGAGAACTTTCTTGACTCTAAGCTACACCCCAGGAAGTAACTAGCCTTCCTTTTCCCCAGCACACTGAGCCCACACTGACACAGAGATTATCCTCCACCAGCTACAGGTTATAACTTTTTAATCTTCTAGAATTGAAAAGAGACTTTGGAGCAACAATTACATTAAATATACAATGAGTAGATAATAAGTGAAGTGTGCCACCAAATCCGGCCTAGGATGTAGTGTACCCCTGAATTCCAAAAGATTTTGCAAATACAGGGGGAAATAGTTGGTCTGTTCTTAAGTGGATGAATGGTGCTGGTTAGTTTTTGTCCATGCTACAAGCTGAGGGTGCCTGGGAAGAAAGAAGCTTAAGAAAAGGTATTGAGAAAATACCTCCATCAGATTGGCATGTAAGTATGTCTGTGGGGCATTTTTTGATTAATGATTGATGTGGGAGAGCCCAACTCACTGTGGGCAATGCCACCCTTGGACTGCTGGTCTTGGGTTCTATAACAAATAGGCCAAGCAATGTTACTCCCTGTACAATTTCATGTTGGTATGTCCCCACCCAGAAACCCAGAGACCAAGATAAGGTGACTTCCACACTCCTGCTACTCAAACTACACTCGCAGCTGTGCACATGTTAGCTTTGGGGTGCCATCTGTCCACCCTGCCAGAGCCCATCCTGCCCCAGATTCTTATCCTCCTCATGGCCATCACCTGCCTTACCAATGAACTGAACAGGTTGTACTGATCCTCAAAAAGCAAGGACTCCCCCAACTCTCCCGTCATTGCCTCCAGGTCTGTCCACACATTCCCTCCAACCCTGGTCCTGAACCAAACAAAAACTGCTCTCAACCCTAGTAGAAGCCCCTCCTTACAAAGAGAGACGCCAGCACAGAGACTTGTTGCTGTCCGAGGTGCTGAAAGTAAGTGCCCGGTTTAGGCTTGGCACTAAATAAGATAATTAGATCATCTAATTCTAAGACTCAGGAAGCGTTTCTGAAAGGGGACAGAAGGGTCATCAGAGTCAGGAAATAAAGTGAGAAATGTAATCCTCGAGACTCAGGTGAACCTGGCAGTCACTGAATAACAGTAACAATGGTCACCTGCACTGGGCCCACACAAAACAGGCCTTGTCATCAGTCAGTCACAGATCCAGGAGGAGCCCATGGGACCCAGACCTTTACTATTGACTAACGATAGGTAATGGGAAATGAGGGATCCTTGTCCTTGGCTATGGACCTACTGCTGAGCCCAATTCCCAACAGAGAGCTCCAAACCTATGGTCATACCAATGGCCCTGGTTGAATTTGATTGGTCACAAAGCAAAATGAATATACATGGACATGAGGGAGATATTTATGGAAAGAGTGGGGTGAGCAGAGGTATTACAGAGATGAAAGGAGTTGGGGAGAGGGTTGGGAGAGAAAATTATCAATATGTATTATGTACATATGTGAAATTGTCTAAGAACAAATCTGAATAATAAAGGAAATTATGATAAGTTGCTTTTAGTTAAGAAAACAAAAAAGTAAGAGGAAATATTTCCTCAATGTGCTGTCCCCAGTGCCCTAGGTATCTTTAATTGATTATTGTGAATCTTACATGGTTGTGTTCACTTGTGGTAGTTTAATGTTCATTTTCTTAATTACATGCTGGTTTGTTTTAAAGGATAAAGTTCAGTTTGCCAGGTGTGGTGGTTCTACAGAAAATGACACTATGTGGCCTTTTGGGGTCAGTGTGGCCTTGCTGGAGGTAGTGTGTCCATCGTCAAGGTGGGCTTTGATGCCTCCTGTGCTCAAGCTATGCCCAGTGTCGCAGTTCACTTCCTGTTGCCTGCAGAATTCTCAGTTCCTTCTCCAGCACCATGTCTGACTCCAAGTCCTGCCATGATAATAATGGACTAAACTTCTGAAACTATAAGCCAGCTCCAAGGAAATGTTTTCCTTCATAAGAGTTGCTGTGGTCATGGTGTCTCTTCACAGCAATAGAAGCCCTGGTAAGTACAATAGATACCTGGCAAGTACATAACACATGTGGCTCCATTCTGGTTTAGTCTGGCTTGGTTGGGTCTAGTACAGAAGCTCAGTCCAAAACAATGGCCTCTTAGAAGTTTTATTCAACAACTCCATATATTATTTTATAACAAAACAAATTAAAAATAAGCACAAAGATTCAGTGTAAAAGAGATTTCCTGAGACTATGTAATATCTGCTATCTTAGCAATTCTCGGAATGTGTCCTAACACCTCAGTCTCCACAAGGAATAATAGCTCTCCAGGTTGCTAATGGGAACCTTTTAGCCTTTGGCAGATAACTCCAGTCCATTCACCCCACTGTCCAAGAACCTGGTCACTACCATTCTGCTCTCTGCTTATTGAATTTTGTAGACACTGTAAATTCTGAGCTCATGGGTTCATTTCTGCATCTAGATCATTTTACTTCATACAGCATTCCACAGGTTCATAAGTGTGTAAAGACAATATGTAAAGGTGTGAGTGTATGTGTGTGTGTTGATTTAGATTGTATTTAGATTGATTGCATTTTCTTAGACATTTTGAAAAGTGCTACAATAAACACAGATGTGTAGATCTCTCTGTGACACACTGCCTTTATTTCTTTGGCTATGCAGCACTGGTGGGACTACTGGATCATACTGTAGTCTGTTTGTAGTTTTGGGGGGACCTCATGCTGCTTTCTATAAGAGCTGTACTAATTTACACACCCACCAACAGTGCACAAGTGCTTGCTTCTCTCCACATCCCTGCCAACACTTGGTAACTTTTGTCTCTTTCATGAAAGTCATTCTAATATGTGTGAAGTGATGTTTCATGTGGTTTGAATTTACACTTCTCTGATTTATGGTGTGGAACATTTTCTCATAGACTTATCAGTGCTGCTCATATAGCTTCTCAGAAATCACTGTTCTGGTCCTGTGTCGACCTTTTTAAAGTCAAGCCAGTTTTATTGTTGTTCTTGTTTGTTTGCTTGTTTGTTTTTTTACTACTGAGTTGTTTACATCCTTTATGGTTTAGATATTAGATACCCTTTGTAGGTATGTCTTTCACAAGTGTTTTTTCCTGATGAGCAGACTGCTCTTTGCTTGTTGGCTTTTTGTTGTTGTTGTTGTTGGACAGAGCTTTTCTGTCTTGCCTATTTTTCTTATTGTAGCCTGTGTTTATAGACCTGTTTCCAAAACACGAAGTTTCTCCCTTTGTTTCCATGAGTTTTACAATTCAGGGTCTTAAATTTAAGGCCTTAAACAATTTCAAGTTGATCTTTTTTTCTCTGACACTTCTGAAAGACATTCATCCTCATTTTAATGTCACTACAAACATATTCCAACAATGCTTTTTAAATGGTAATATGTGGTAACAATATAGTATATTGCATATTAAATGTAATTATCTATTAAATTATAATATACAGTTGATAGTCAACAAATTTAGTTCAGGAATTATTGTATTGAGCTGACGCTCCTTAACATGTTTCTCAATATATATTTCTTAAAGTTTCTCTGTTGGTGCCCTGCCTGAAACTTTTGAATAACCCTAGATTTTGATTATTTTTGTCTCTAGTTTCTTAAAGTTTTAGATTTACACTTTTTTAAAAATTTACACTTTTAATTAGTTCTTTGGGAATTTAGCACAATGTATTTTGCACTCAACTGCTCCCAGACCCAGATCAATCCCATTTCTCTACCCATCCACCTCTGTGCTCTCTTCCTTTTCTATCTCTTTTCCCTTCCAGAGCCCCTTAAGTCCAAATTAGCTACTCATATACTCTCTCTGATGTGTGACATCCACTGGCATGTGGCAGACCAACCAGTGCCACACCCTTAAAGAAACTGAGGCTTTTTCTCCAAGCATTCAATTTATGTTTAGAATTATGATCAATTTGAAGTTACATTTTGTATAAAGGGTAATGTTTAGGTTGAGGTTGATCATTTAGGGGTGAAAGTCAAGCTGTTTTTTTTAAAGTGCCCCTCTTCCTCTGGAGTTCTGTTGTACTTTCCTTAAGTATTGATTCGCCATGTTTGTGTCAATATATTTGAAGATTCATTGAGTTGATCTTGTGAGACAAAAGCCCAATTTAATTCTTCCACTTATGGCCATCCAGCCTTCCTACCACCATTTCTTGAATATTATCATCTCTGTTATGCATTCTTGAAAACTCTGATGAAATCAGTTAACTAAAATCAACTGAGTGCATAGTTCTACTTTGGGACTCTGATTCCAGGTCTAGGTATCTCTTTTTATGCCAGGACCATGCTGTTTTGATAGCTATAGCTTTGTAATTGATTTTGAAGTCAGATAACATGATGCTTTCAGCTTTAATGCTTTTGTTCAAGATCAATTTCTCTATTTGGGGACCATTGAATTTCCATACAAATTTCAGAAAGTTTTCTGAATCTGTGGGAAATGACGTGATAATTTTATAAGATTGAATTGTATCTATAAGTCACTTTGATAGTATAAATATGTTAGCAATGTATCTTCTAATCAATGAACATGGGATAGCTTCCCATTTATGTTTTTTTTCAAGTACTAACCAATGTTTAATAGCCTTCCATGTATGCATCTTTTAGTTCATTAATTAAATTTTTGCTAAGTAATTTATTGATGCTCTTAAAGATAGCATTGTATTTTTGACTTTTTTAGACAGCTCATTTCTTGGTGTTTAGAAATGCTATGGATTTTTGTATGTTAACTATGTATCTTGTAATTTTATTGAATTCATTTATTAGTTCTAAAAGTTTAGTTGTAATCTTTAGAGTTTTCTATATATAACATTACACAATCTGCAAATGAAGACAATTTAATGTCTTCCTTTTCCATGTTGGTGTATTTTATTACTTTTTCATGCATAATTGAAACAGATGATAGGACCTCTGTTGCTATACAGAACAGAAGTAATGAGGTTGGACATCATGTCTTATTCCTGACCTTAGATGACAAGTCTTCAACTTTCACTATTAATACAACTATCAATATGGATGTATACATGGACCTTGTTACACTGAGGTTCATTCATTCTATACTCAATTACTCAGAGTTTTTTTTATCATGGAGGAATGTTTATTCTACCAAATATTTTCTCTGCCTTGTTTATATGACTAGATGGCCTTCTTTCATTCTGTTTCCATGGTGTATCATGAGTATTGATTTATATGTGCTAAGCCATCCTTGCATCCTGGGAGCAAGTCCCCCATACCCACCACCGTGTACCCTTCCCCTATGATCATGGTGCTATTAAATTTAGTTTACTAATATTATTGAGGATTTTGCACCCTAGATTCCCCAGAATATTGATTTGTATTTGTCTTTGCTTACAGTGCCCTTGTCTGAACTTGATGTCAGAGAAATGGTGAGCTCATAAAATGTGTTTGTGTTTCTTCTGCTTCATTTTTTGGGGGAAAGTTTGAGAATGATGAGTATTAGTTCTTTAAATGATTGACAGAATCCATCAGAGAAATCATTAGTCTCTAGGCTTTTCTTTGTTGAGAGATGTTTATTACTTGGTTAATGACCTTAGTTATTATTGCTTTGCTTAAATCTTCTATTTCTTTATAATTCAGATAACTTTGGAGGTGTGTGCACATACATGCAAGTACACACACACACACAAAACTACATACTGTATGCATGTGTGTGCAAGTGCACTTGTATATATGTGAAAGCGAGAGGTCAACATAGGTATCTTCCTTTTTTATTTTCCATCTTGCTTTTTGACGAGGGTGTCTCACTGAACCTGGAGCTCATGCACTAACTAGACTAGCTGGCCAGAAAGCCTACGGAATCCACCTGTCTATTCCTCACCAGCACTTGGAGTTATAGATGAGAGTTACCGCTACACGGCTTATACATGGATATTAGGGATCTGAACTCAGATCCTTACATTTTATCAGCAAGCACTTCACTAGACATCTCCCTAGTCCAAGGTTGTTTTTTTAATATAAAAGAGGAAGAAGACAGTTGATGCTCATTTCTAAATTTGTACATGCCTTATATCAGCGCCTCCCCCAAATAAACTCAGAAATGGGGACTTACAGGAGGTATTCCTACCTCAGGGAAGAAGCAAGGGAACCCCACTGCACAAAGCATAGAACTGAATGACTTCCTCTTGAGAAAGGAACTGCACAGAGAACTCTGACCCCAGGAAAGTCCTCGGCCCACACACAGACACAGCATCAGCTGTCCCAGGAGTAGGTACAATGGGGGAACAAGGTGGACAAGACCAAACTCATTTGAGAGCCATCAGTGGGCAAGTAGGACTGTGTGGAGAGGTGAGTGCTTCAGACTAACAGGAGTAGATGAAGTGTCCACTGCACATAGTCCCTCTAGAAGACAGGGAAGCCAAAGGAACTGGCCAAGTCAGCAAAAGGGACCTAGCCAAAGGACAGTGATGCCCATTAGGCTGCTGGAAATTGAACCTCAATGCTTTTATACTCTGTAACAACTTCTGCAAATATTTTTAATCTTCACATTCAAATTAATATGGTTTTGGCTGCCTGGTACAGATCAATAGTGTACTAAATATGGATTTACACACAAATAGCTCCACAAGCGTATGTGGTCAATAATATATGTTATTAAAGCTCCCTAAATACGTGTCTACAAACTAAACCAAGGAGTCAGCCTTTTAAGGGTCCCCTTGTACTCTTGGAGCACTAACCCACAGGGCAAGGAAGAGGAACTGGGACTTATGGTGACCAACTGATCAGTTTTTTGTTTTGATTTGGTTGGGTTTGGGGTTTTACGTTTTGGGTTTTTTGTTGGGAGGATTCTGTTTTGTTTTGTCATGCTTTGCAGATCAAGATATCTGCAAAAAGAAGGGCATCAAATCATAGTTTTGTCCTCTAAATATTAATAAAACTGGCCCACTGATAGAGTGTACTCTTGACCCTATAGTTGTATCCTTGAAGAATCTAAAGCTTTGAGTAACAAATGGGCTTTCCTTGATGCAATCGGGCTTACAGTTCCTGAGGGTTAGAATCTATGATGGCAGAGCCAAGGCATGGCGACAGGAGCAGGAAGCTGAGAGCTCACATCTTAAACTGCAAAGGAAAGCAGAGAAAGCATACTTGAAATGGCATGAGTCTTTAAACTCTTAAAGCTTCCCTCCAGGAACATACTTCCCCCAACAAGACCACACCTCCTAAACCTCTCAAGCAGCTATAGCAACTGGGAGGCAAGTATTCAAATGCCCAAGACTATGGAGTACAACTCACTGACTCCACCACTTTTACATAAAACAGATAAAGATCCCAGACTGTAGTTCCAGCTCCCAACTCCCTTCTCAGGGCAGCATACCATGTACAGTCAGAAGAGAGAGCCTGAATTTCCTGATGTCCTTACTTGCTCTGTCAATTAGAGCCAATTGGTTTGCTTCTTCATATTTCAGTTTTCTCTGCTGCAAAAACAGAAATGATAGATGCACCTACCTAGTGGAGCAGTGAAGAGTGAGAAATAGAGTTCTTTGAAAGCATTCAGTCTACTGTCTGTCTAAAGCATTCAGTAAAGGTGACCCATCAGTGCCAACACTGGGGACCAAGGCGACTGACAGAGGAAAGAGTTTATTTTGGCATACAGTTACAGAAAGTTAGAGTCGGTGATGGTCAGGCAAAGGCTTGATGACACGGGCAGGAAGCTGAGCGCTCACTTCTTGAGCTGCCCACACCAAGAACAAAGGAACACCAGGCTGTACCTTAAGCAGTGGTTGATGGTTGGTCTGAAATTCTGTGTGTGACCAAAACACATATGCTGAAACCTAATCCTTGTGGGGATGATATTGAAAAGTGGGTGCTTTGAGAGATAAGTGGGTTATAAGGTAGAACCCCTGTAAACAGTACCTTAGCAGCAGACAGAGAGTGAGAGCAAGCAGGCAAAGGGCAAAAGCTGCCTTTCTCCATGTCCTGTTATGTGGACTGCTGCTGTAGAATATTATTTTAAGATGTGTTCCATTTGTTTATGCTGTGGAATAATTGCTTAATGATGCACAGATGTGTTGCATTCCTTTATGTTGTGTTTTTGTTTAACTCTGTGAAGCTCTGTTACTTTGCCTGTTTAAAACACATGAGTGTTCTAATAAGGAGCTGAATAGCCAATAGCAAGGCAGGAGAAAGGATAGGCGGGGCTGGTGGGCAGAGAATAAATAAAAGGAGAAAAAGAGAGAGAAGAGAACAAGGAGCAAGAAAAGGAGGAGGAGAGGAGGACATCAGAGGCCATTCACCCAACTACACAGCCAGCAATGGAGTAAAAGAGAAAGAAAAGATAGAGAGAGAGAAAGGTAAAGACTTAGTGGCAAAAGATAGACAGCATAATTTAAGATAAGAAAAGCTGGCTAGAAACAAGCCAAGCTAAGACCGGGCATTTATAAGAAAGAATAAGATTCCATACGTGATTTATTTGGGAGGTGGGTAGTGGGCCCCAAAAGAGCAAAATAACAAAGAACCAAAGAGTAAAAAGCAACCAACTACAGGTTGCCACCAGAAGGGGTGGCCCAGATTAAGGGGTTCCTTCCCACCTTAAAAGATCTAATCAAGAAAATCCCTCACAAGTGTAACCAGCTGCTTGGGGTTGTCTTTGATTCTAGATGTAGTCAAGTTGACAACCAAGATTAACTATCACAAGTAGCATGGGCAAACTGGGGCAACTTGAGCAAGTTTTCCTCTGTGTCACCTCATCTGTTATTTCAAATGAAGACCAAAAAAACCTCTCAATGATGTCAAAAGCAAGGCATTTTCCATGCTTTGCCTCCACACTGGAGTCTGGGATGCCACTCTAGCTCCTCACTGGAAGCAACCCTCCCTCTCGATGTTTCTGCTTCAGCCCTTCTTGCAGGACATCGATCTACTCTGGCTGTCTTTCTCTTGAAAGTAGGAATGAGAAACTGTTGCAGAATGGGCCATTCCAAGGCTTCTCGGGAGATATTAACATCCATGTATGTGCATGCTGGCTTTACAGTATCCTGTGGGGAAACATACAAGACCCCAAATGTTTCCTGCTATCCTGAATCCGAGTGTCTCCTTTACACCATCTGCATTGGTAACCTCCCTTTGTTTTTCTTTAGTTACACTGTCAGCTCAAAACTAACCAGGGCCCTGAACTTGTGAGGCCATCCTTGGTGGGGAGGAAATTCCACATAGATGAGAAATGTGTTAATGTTCATGGGTTTTCATCTAACAAAAGAAGTTAAGAATTTAAGATTCTCATGATGATTTTATGTAACTCAGGTTAAGATTCTGCTGTCTCTACTCAAGAACCCTGGGACACAAGGGACCCTGGGAAAGCTGCTATTGTACCAGTGACTAGCCAGGGACAAATTTTGTATCCCCTTACAGGGTTAATAGTAGGATATTTGCAGGGAGGGGTGACAGAGGAAGGGGTTTTTGCATCACCATCTTGGCTTGAATGGCCAGAACCTGGAGTCCCAGAGGCCTGAGATGAGGGAACAAAATGAGAATGTTGGATGGTGATCTTGGGATGATGGCAATAAAGACAGACTTGACTTGCCTCTGTCAACAGCCACTGGCAGGCCAGTCTTGGCAGGTCATGGGACAGGCTACTCCACAGTCGTCTTAGAACAATGATCCTCTCAGAATATCTTCCTCGATTCTAAAATGGAGCAGGTTGGTGAACCCTGAACAGGATCTATCTTAATGTAGGCTGTTCTCATATCAGCCAAGACTCATTACTCTCTCTAAAAGGTCAATCAAGAAGATGGAAATCTATGCTAAGGTCACCCAGTGACTTTTCCATTGCCTCCTACAGCTCCCCACCCAGTCAGTTCTCTAGTGGCTCCTTTCTATTCTCAGAATTGCTCCCTACTTGAGGTGATCAAGCATAGCTAGATCACAAATGACCAAGGATGTCAAACACATTCAAAGCACATGCCAACCCCTCCATGCCTTGCTGTGGCGTGAGACTTAGGAGATGTGACTAAGCTCTGAGAAACCTTTCCTTCTCACATTCATGAGAGAAAGTGTCCAAGGTGGCAACATTAGGGCTACATCTCACTTTGGTGAAGACAACATATGTTTGTAGATGTGTCCCCTCTTATTCCATGCATCATCTGTTAGAATTCTCATCTGACCAACTGAAGAGGTGCAACAGTTAAATGAAGTACTGGACCAAGAGTCAGGATGGGTGTGGTCTTCACCTTTCTTAATCTACATCTCCTGTGTATAAAATTGGAATGGATCCTATTGGGTCTATTTCACTGGACTGCTATCAAGACCAGATCAGATGGTGGATGATTAAGTGGTTGTTAACACAGAATGTTCCTCAGAAGGAGAGAATCAGAATTCAGGAGAACATAGGTCTGGCCCAGTATACTATTAACTGATCACCAACAGGTCACTCAGACTCTTGTTGTCAGGGTTTCTGTCCTGCCTGGTTCCTGCAATCGTTAAGTCCCAAAGAAATCACACA
>LOJH01010207.1:27684-39840 GCA_001685095.1 Ellobius talpinus
GGGAGGAATGGGCTTCCTCCCTTCCAGCATTTTCCTGTTCTCATTGCCCTGCCTCTACTACCTATCTGGTTGACCCACCCATACTTCCTACCTGGCCAATCAGCATTTTTATTAAAATATGATTGACAAAATACAGACAATTCTCCGGCACCAGGAGTGTACCTGAGAGTCTTCCTCCCAGAAAATACATTTCAACAGAAGGAATTTTTCACCAAATCTTGGAGACAGGCATTCCAAAACATTCCCGTCTCCTCCATCTCTACCACAGATGCACTAACAGTGTCTGTGCCCTGACAAGATGCTGTCTTCTGAGTTCCAGATGCAGTCAGCCCCAGTGAAGTCCCCACGACTCTGTCATCTCAGGCCCTCCATCCCCTCTCACATCCTTTGGGAATCAGCTGCATCCGTGTTTGATGCAAAGGGCTTCCACGTGAAGGACGGACTCCTCGTCCCTCCTCAAGGGGATGTACATATCAGCAGAGCGTATGAGCCTTACCTAACATGGCCTGGCGTCTAAGGCCATTAGTTCAAAAGAAGTTATCAGTAGAGAAGAGGTACTCCAGTGCCTCTTGGTCATAGGGTATGGCTGATCTGAACTCAGCTGGGCCACTTGTCCCCTTTTGACAAGGGTTCCCTTTTAAATGTCCCAATCAATACTCATTAGGCATCTCCAGCTCCTTGTCTCTTCCTAACTGATTTATCCACCATTCTATAAAACCCATTAAAAATTAATCCTCTAATAGATGAGGCCTCAAACTGGCTGCTCCAAGGTTCCGGACATAGGGCAGATGCCCATTGCCTCTAGAGGTAAGACTGTGAGGCCAGGGTTAGACAGAAAAAAAGAACCATGCCCAGACCCACAGTCCAGAAGACTCTAGGGCCAGCCCTGGTAGCAGTCACCTGCCCCTAGGAGAGGCTGTGTGACATCATCCTAATGGGTAGGGAAAGGCTGTGGATGTGGCTCCCTGGCAGTGTTTGCCTGCTGTGCTTAGACACCAGATGGAAAGGGGCTCATCTTCCTAACAAGGGGAAGGAAAATAAGACCTTGAGCAGTTCTCTGCCTCCAGTTGAGCCCAGCTGGAGTGGCGGTGGTGGCAGCTGATACTCCTTACACGGAAGGCCCAGTCCTACCATGTGGCTGGCACCACCTGACCCATTGGACACTGTTTTCTCTTGTGCATCATTCTCTTCCCAGCCTCTGGGTGCAGACATCATCCGAGTCCGCTTCCCTCGGCTTCCATCGTCTGAGTCTGCATCCCTCGGCTTCCTTTCCTCCTAAGCAATCTCATCACTCTAGCTACCAATTTTTATAAATTCCTTCACTCAGCAAGTAAAGCCGGTGTTAACAGTGCTGTGCACCAAATGCTGTGGTCGGAAACACTTGACCCTCCCCTGCTTCTGATGGTCTCCAGTTCTATAGTGCAGGAAGGGGAGATTTAAATATATGATCCCAGGGAAGTGTGGCGGGGTGGGAACCTGAGATCATGGGTCAGAGTGAGGAGAGGCATGGAAGGAGAACAGACATTAATTACATCACAGACAGTGAAATCCGACCAGCCACACCTCTCAACCCTAAGAGAAGGAAGAAGAGAGTTTTGGAAGCCTTGAGTGGATGGCCTCTTTCAGGTGCATAAGACTGGGTGACCCAACCAACAGTCCATGGTGGTAATCCCGGTACACACTCCATCATGAGGTCATGGTGGGGTTTCTTCATCACCAACATAAGATTTATGATCACCAATTCTGTGGGGTCTGTGTGTCTCCAAATATGTGTTGGTAAACTTCCTCCTGAATCTCACCATTACCATGGCATTGCTTATCCAATTATTTCAGAGCCTGGATTAGGCAGGTCCCCACACACCATAACCAGGATCCTTAAAAGAAGATAGCAGGGTTGGGGAGATAGCTCTGTGGTTAAGAATATTTGCTGTGCAAGCATAAGGACTTGAGTTCAAAACTCAGTACCCACATAAAAGCCAGGCATGGTGGCACACACCTATAGCCTCAGCACTAGAGGAAATGGTGCACACCGGAGGATCCCTGTGGCTTGCTGACTGTCAGCCTAGCTGAAACACTGAAAGCCCCAGGCCCCATGAGAAACCTGTGTCAAGGGAATAAGTAAAAGGGCAATAGGGAAGGCCACCCAACTTCCTCAATCCTTGGCTCATGTGTCATCAGCGCACGCATGAGCACACACATACACACAGACACACACATATATACCACAAACATATAGCCCATGCCTATGCACATATCAGACATGGCTTTCCACTTACTCTCTGGCTCAGAAGCTGGTGTAAGAAAAACCCTTCCTTCCCTTTGTTCCATCCTTACACCCTTGCTAAAGATGGGTGCTCAGTTCATGGGTTCCTGGGACCAAGGGTCCTCAAGACCTGTGACAGAGGGACTGGCTCCCTGAACACCTCCCTCTCCTCCCCTGCTCAACCTTAGACTCCAGCTACCACCACCCCCACCTCCCCTGCTGCTTTCCTGGTCCAATGCTGCAGGCATACAGTGGCTTGGCTGGTTGGTGAACTTTCTGATCACCCCTCCTGTGCTGCATGCATTTCTTGGTGACATGACAAAACGCATCAACCATCTCTCCCCAGATGAGAGTTCCCATCTTTTCCATAGTGGTCAGCTTTTCTGCTAAGACCATGAGAGGCTCTGGCTTTCCTTCCCAGGCAGCAAGGCACCTGGCTCACACCATGCTACTGTGGCCAGTTGTTCCTGCCAAAGGCATTCATCCAGCTTCTACTACACTGTACTGAACACAGACTAGGGCAAGCCACCCCCAAAAGACATGCTGACCTTTTGCATCCAAGGCCAAGGCTCCCGGCTCTAAGAAAAAAAAAATGGAAGAATTTGAGCCTCCAGGGGCTTTCCCATCCAGTCTCAATATTCTTATATGGTTCTCAGCCTCTCCTATCTTCTAGTTTATTTACTCAACAATACGTTTTAAGGACCTACTGTGTGCTGGGTGTTGGAAATGGCAGACAAGCATGGCTGATCTGCCTCCTGCCCTCGTGGAGTTTATAGGAAGAAAGGGAACAGGCTTGTCTGCATTTTGCTGATCAGTATTCAGAAGTGAACAGTGGTTTATGGAAGTGTTGCCCCAGAATTTCTGGTCCCCTCTGCAAAGGAGACTTGAGCAGAAGAGTCATTCCAGGACTTAATGTCTGTAAGAAATCCCCAGTGTTCAGTTCTGTTTGCATCTGTCTCCTCTTTCCCTGGCCTGCTCTGCCAGCCCCTCCCTCCTCTGACCACCACAGCCTTGAGCTATGCTCCTGCCATCCCTGCCCCTCCTGCACCCTTGGCCTTCAACCCACCCCCTAGCTCGAAGGAAGAACAGCAAGACTAATTTCATTTCTTTTCCTTTGGTGAGTCGATCTGTGACAACCCTTTTTATGCATTTAATTCATTCTCAATTTCTCATAATCAGGGAGAAGGTATCCCCTAAGGTTAGGCAAGAGCTTGTCAGAAAAGGAAAAAGAAAGCCAGTGTAAATTCACAGAGGTAATCATAGTCTATCTCCACTCCCACTGCCCGTGGAACTATTAACTAATATCGCTCTCTAATCTTTTTTGTACTTATTTATTTTGTAGCGAGAAACTAGCGTTACAAACACCCCTACTGTCAAAACTTGTCATCCCCTATTACCTCTAGGCGGGCTTCCTCTCTGTTATTCTAATTTCAGAGTTTCTCAAAATTCACAGCCGCTGGAAATTGAGTACAAAATCCATTATCATTTGTATATTTTAATTATGCAAATGAGGCAGCTCAGCTGCGATGTCCGGGACCTGCAGGGATGCCTGACTTGATTCTGGGTGATTACAATTTATCCAGTCGAGTCACTTTAATTGTAACAAGCTAATTACATTGTTTCATTTGGCTTTAACAAAAGAAAAGGAGACAGGAAGCTAGATGTGGCTCCAGGCCCCCAGAATAGACTACTGCCTGTCTTTTCCCAGGCTGAGGTAGGTGGCCGGCCCGGATAGTGGGCACAAGCTTTCGCTGCTCAAGAGGACACTAACAGGGAACTCTGGAGGAAGGGCAGCCAGCGTTCAGGTAGTCAGGGGCACTAGCAGTCTCTGATGGCAAGCGAACTTCCATTTCAGCTGGGAGCTTGCCCAGCAGTAAGTCTGGCTGTGGAGAGATCGGAGGATCTTGCAGAAGGGTCCCTTCCATCCAAGCTTACTGAACCCCAGTCTCATCTGTGGGAGCCCAGCTACCTTCCGCTGCTATGAATCTGAGTGTAAAAGGTAACGGCTCTGACTGTGTCTGCTCATTCCTCATAGCACTAGAGGCCATTGAGGCTCCGATGGATGTGTTTTCCACAGTCAGATAGAAGATGCAGACATGGGCAGGAGAGACGAGGACAGAGACGAGAGCAGAGTCCATTTGGCCGAGGGAGGAGGAAGCTTCTGGAGCCCATTCAGGAGGGTTACATTTTTATATCTGTGATCGATGAGAAACATTTACACATTGAACCAGTTGTTGCCTCTCACAGTCATTACTGCCTGCCAGCGAGAGAGAAGGTGCTTAAGCTTACAAGTGTGCTCGATATTTCAGCAGCGTGACGGTCCCAGGAAGCACCAGGCTCACTTCCCTTAACAAAAGACCATTCCTCCAAACAGAGTACAGCAGGAGCATTAAAGTTCCTATGAGGGAATGACTCAGGGCTGGCTACAGTCTGGGCTACTGCCAAGTTCATACTTCCTCTCCCAGCACCCACTATCCCCGAGTCTGGACCTCAGTCACCTGCTGAAAGATAAGCTCCACACCAAAATGTAGAAACTGGATCCACGGCCAGTGATGTCAGATAGTCAGTTAACCAGCAACCGTTCATTGAGGTGGTATTATAACCACCGTCTCTGCTTTCAAGATAGAAGTTAGCTTCATAGATTTTCAAAGGGGCAAAGTAAGTAGGCTCAGAAGAGGTCTGAGGAAAGAGAAGGATGGGCAGAATCTGTGAGTACCATGGTCTAACTCATTTCTGAAAGAGTTAGATTCCAAGTGAGGCAGACACCGAACCAGATCAAGGCTGACTGAATTCTGTCATGATGGGTGTAATAGTTCAGGGCTCTCCTAATGTCTGGAAAGATCAGCAGAGGTGAGAACTAACTCAGCTAAGCCAGGGACAAAGGCAGAGGGGAAGGGGTTTGCTGCCAGCCTTTGGGAACTAAGCCAGTAAGGTAAAGGGCATTGTCCCATTAAGTCCACTGTATGACAACTGTGTGTGCCCCTGCAGTGCACGTGTGGATATCGGTGAGCCGAAAGAGCTGGGAAGGGGGTGAGGGAGCCGCTGAGCAAGGGAGCCAGCCATCAGCAGGATGAAGGCTCCTGTGTTGGTAGAAATGGGAGATGTTGGGTGCACATCGAGAAGAGCTTAGACAGCACGTTACTCTCCTCAGGTCAGCCTGAGAAAGAGAGCAGAGGAGGAAGGAACAGAACGGGCAAAGATGTAGAAAGAAAAGCTGCATGAGGCAAAGTCAGATACTGGACAGGGAGAAACCGAGAGAGGAATGTTGGAGAAGCCGAAGGCAGCCACCGTGCCTGCCTCTGGAGTGCTGTGAACACAGCCACCTGCTCTGAGTTGGAAATTTCTTCTTCTTATTTGTTTGCCTATTTGTTTTTGAGAGAGGGTCTCTACATAATCCTGGCTGTCCTTGAATTCATTATGTGGCTTAGGCTGGCCTTGAACTTGCAGCAGTCCTTCAGCCTCTGCCTCCCAAGAGCTCCGGTTAACAGTCCTGCAGCACCACAGCCAGGAGCAACTCCTCTCTGTTGCTCAACAGACGAAAAAAGACAGTTAATGTCACACCCAGTGTGGGGTTGCAGGAGTAGAAGACACTCCAACAAATAAGTAAGGGCAGAAAGAGGGGAAGGGAGGGGAAGGGAGAGGAGGGGAGGGGAGGGAAGGGGAGGAAGAAAGCAAAGATCTCCTACTCCCACTGCTACCTGGATAGTTGAGACAGGTCATTTAAAGGGTCAGAGCCCAGCCCGCTCAAGGAGGTGGGGTGGGGGTTGGGTATCAGGGGTTCCTCTGTGCTGCCCCTTCCAGCTGGAGGTCTTCAATGACCTGTGTGCTCATACCCTCTAGGTGGTGTCAACCTCTGCTTAGATATTTAGTGCTGTGTTGAGTGTGTGTTTGATACAGAAAGAAAAATAAATAAATCAAGACTGCCGCCGCCGCCGCCTGGATTCCCCAGCTCTAAGTAAATGAGAGCCAGATGCCCAGTTCCTCGTCACTTTATCAGATGACTCCATGGAGTAATTAGAATACTTTATGGCATTAACTCGCTGATTCTCACCGTGCCCTAGGAGGGAAGCACTCAAGATCATTACCCTCCCCAGGCCCAGGGAGGGCCATAACGTTCTCTCCATGTGCACATTCTGACAACACCTGTCCCCAAACATACTGGAAGGGGAGAGCCAAGCCCAGCCACACACTTGGGGAAGATAAAAGAGCTGGAGCCAGAGTTCTAGGAAAGGGACCTTAGTGATGGAGCAAGGGTCCGATGAGATGCAGAGATGCCTCAAGGGGGGGGGACTGAGTTAGGCATTAAGAGAAATGGAAAATCAAGGACAAATACTGGAACTACCTAGGCATGGAAGAAGCAGAGAGGGAGGGGGACCATGCAGACTGTCTGAGGCCAACCTGGGCACCTGGCATGGAGTAGAGAAAGACATCATAAAGAGAAGATAGGGATAGGCTAGACCCAGGGGCTCTGCCTGGGAACTTCAAGAAAGCATCTTCTAACCCTCTATTGCTCATCAAAGTCTTCCTCATTTGGGAACAAATCTTAAGCCCTCTTCATCCCTGGAAAAGATGACTTTAGGGCTCACATTAATTTGCTATTGATCAGTAGCTGAATTCTGGAGAGGGAAGTAAATGACCCAAGGGTTCATAGTGAGGAGTCTCTGGGACTGGATTCCGGATGCCTGACTCTCACTGCTACGGTACCTTCATCTCTCATCTTCCTCATATTTGACAGAAGCCATGTTAATGGATCAGCAGGCGCTTGTTTTTATGCTCACATTCCACTCGCTAATTCTCTGGTCCAAGTAAGTCAAGAAGCTATTAAGTGCCAGAACCACACTGTGGACATCCTGTGGAGCCTAACACAGGACTACAGGATAGCACCGTCCAGCTTGACAACATTATGCGCAATGCATTATGGCATGGCCACAAGATATGGAAATTTTGGTACAAGACACAGCAAACCTCCAGGGGCTGTTCATGGAAGAGGCACTGGGAACTTACCAGAGAAGGGAAGAAGGAGGAGGGAGGGGGGAGGAATGAAGAAGAGGAGGGAGTAACAATTAGCATCTATTGCCTTTACTAAAGGTTTCACCCACTGTTGCAGAATATTTTAAGTATACAAAGATGTGTTCCATTTGTTCAACTATGTAAAGATGTGTTCCATTTGTTCAACTATGTAAAGATGTATTGCTGTTTTACCTTGCCTATCTAAGGCATCTGATTGGTCTAATAAAAAACTGAACAGCCAATAGCAAGGAAGGAGGTATAGGCAGGACTTCTGAGCAGGGAGAGTAAGTAGAAGGAGAAATTTAGGCTCAGGGGAAGAAGAAAAGAGACACCAGGGAGATGCCAGGGGCCAGACAAACAGATACAGAAGAAACAGGGAAGTAGGACATTCAGAACGAAAGAAAGGTTAAAAAAAAGACAAAACATAGATGATTAGAAACAGGTTAAATTAAGTTATAAGAGCTGGTGGGACAAGCTGAAGCTAAGGCTAAGCAATCGTAATTAGTAATGAGTCTCCATGTAATTATTTGGAAGCTGGTTAGTGGCCCAAAGAATATCCCAACTACCCATGGCACCCAATGTGAGGCCCAAACTTCCACATAGGGTCTGAGAAAGCTGGAAAAATGGACGTGGCTCCTTTAAGAGGTGCTGTTATGCAGCAGAGCAGTTGCACAACTGGCAGCTAAGTAGAAACAACAAGTTAAGTAAAAAGGCCACCGCAGTGCAGGTACCAACTTCCTACAGTTAAACACAGCTCTCAGCCAGACCTGCGGGCTTAAGGCTAGGCTCTCACAGGCCCCCCAAGGAGAGGGCAGAGCCAGCCACCAGAGCTACGTGGTGGAGGGCCTAGCTGCCACTTAACAGTTTAAGGTGTCACTCACATGTAAGAGACCTCTGCGGGTACACAGTAAAACAAGTAAGGAAAAAAACCCTTTTCACAGGTTACAGTGTATGTAGGTGCTTAAGGAAGAGAAGGAAATGGGTATAGACAATCACAGGAAAAAATAGCTTAAAATAATAAAGTCTTTAAAGAAAGAGTAAAGTAATATAAAAAAGAGTAAGTCACATAAAGATGGGCAATACACAGGGAGTCTGGACCCTGTATAGTGCTTTGCTGACTTTGAATTTTTTTTGAATGCTAACGAGCAAATGGAAGCTGCTCAGAGACTTGGGATTATGAAAGGAATTAGTGAGTTAAACCAGCCTAGATACTTTAGGGATTTCTTAACTTTAAAATGGAATTGAGAAAATGTATTGAGTTGGGGAAGAGGTTGTGCTTTTATTTACATAGAAAATAAAAGGCTGTGGATTCCTTCAAATTAATAGAGACTAGATTTGGTTGAGGGAGACCCCCTGAAAAATCTTAGCTACAGACATCAAGAAATAACCCTAGAAAACCTACAGGCCAGGTGACATATATGATGATCCCTTGATATAGAAACAGCTCTGAGACTGGATGAGACAGGATAAATCTTGTTGGCTACAGAGTCCTCATGACTTATTATTACATGCCATCCTTTCATATGGCATGGATAGAGGTTTGGTTATACAGTCCAAACAAACAAAGTTGACAGATGTCTTTTACCGGCTCAAATATAAGACAAAAAAATAATCTCTGGCTGGCTTGTGTACCATGCACAATCCACACCGTGTTAATGCAGATATGTATGTTACCTTAAAAGTTCATGTGTTTTCTGATCAAGGGGACCAGGCACCAGGTGATCCAGTCTTTCAGAGTGCCGCTGTTGCAGTTTCCTCAGAGTTCTGTGCTCAGAACAACTTCAAGGCTGCTGGCTGAAACGGTCCAGCCTCCCAGACTGTTCTAGTCAGGACTTCAGATAACCCTTGCACTTCACCATTACACAGAGATGCTGTAGCTAGTTTTCTTAGAACTTGGCCATTGTCTCAATTTTCCACTCCTGCACATCTGTGGACTCGGCTTGGAAGGAGAAGCACCTGTGCTTGGCATTCCTTAGACTCTGAAACTCAGCGGCATGCTGCCAAACCCTGGTAGGCTCAACCTCATGCAATCACCATAAAGGGTGTCTATTCCCACACAAGCATGATTTGAATGGTTTACCTGGGAACTATGTGGGCATTTGAATTAACATTGGTCATGAGCATACCTAGGAAGCATTAACCATTCATTCCACATGACAGAGTAATCCACAGCATAGTAGACAAGGGATGGAGTTGTTTTCTTTTCTCTTCCCATCAGTTTACATGGGACCCAGGAGGGAGGGACCATGTCAAATGGAACAGAGTATGTGAGGACCCTGCTGCCAGCCAGCAGATGCTTGCCAGCAACTTCTCGGGGTCCAGAGAACATTGTGACTGTTTCTTCTCAGCTTGATGGCATTTTCACACAGATAACTGATTGCGTGACTGTCAAAGGGTATGTGACACAGGACGTGTCCATCTTTCCACCCCTTGTTTGAAAGATGAAAACGAGGAGACATATGGGATCCTGGGGGGTCACCCAGCTGGCAGCACCAAGGCCAACCAAGCAGGTCTCCAGACTTCCTCAGTCAAAGGTCCTTTTGCACAGCAAGTACTTGCATCATGTAGGTGCCTTATACATTTGCTCTTCCAGATGCCCATCCCCCAAGTGAGACTGGGATTGAAATGGCCTAAAGGAGGGAGGACATGGGCCAGCTAGGGTGCCAAGCACTACTCAAGTATGGGCTTCAGAACTTGGGAGGCTTCTCCCATTACTGTTTCCACCAACCCTCTGCATCTGAAACTCCTTTATTGGGAGATGGAAATGTCCCCAGAGTGAGATAATTGGCGAGGAAAGCACTTGACACTGCTTCCTGTTGGGGACTTTCCTGGGACAAGAGCTCACCCAAGCAGGATGTACAGAGTAGTGCCCCACCTGCATGCTGCCTCCGTACCAATCTCTTACAAGCCTTTTTACCATACGTGTTCATTTGGGCCCCACTTCACAGAGTAGACTACTGAGGCCAGCATAGTCATTGGTGAATCTGCCAGAGTCCCAAGTCTCCACTGAACAGGCTCAGAGCGTTTGACCTAGACTCACGCAGTTGGCCATCCAGCTCAACTGACCCAGCTCCTTGATCAAACAATTTTGTTCTTCTGAGCTCTTTTCTGTTCTGTTTTCTCCTCAATATCTTCTTCCCTAGTCATCATGATAGCCATTTAGCTGGAGCCAAGGAGGGGTGGGGGAGATTATTTGGACTTCTGATCTACCTGGCCCCGTATCAGAGAGGCTCTTCCTGGAACTCAACAGGTGAGGTAGGATCGTGAGCAAGGAGAGGGCAGAAACCACGCTGAACAGGCAGGACACCAAAGAGCAGTCAGATTTGGTTTGTGAGAGGGAGACAATGCACAGTGGGCAGAGCAGGTTCAGACGCTTCCCCCTCCTCCCCTGGAGAAGACAGCTGGGTGACAGATATGGTCTCCGGAACACTGCTGTTGGAGGTGGTTTTCTCCTAGCTGTCACCCTATCCAGAGCCCACGAGTCAGTGCCACCTGACACCCAATGGCACAGCTCTCAGAGGTCAGGCCTTCTGTTCAGTTGCTCCCACTTCCTACAGAGACCCCCTGATCAGAGCCAACCCTGGACCCAACATCCAAAGACTAATGCCAGATGATCCCAACTTCCCCTGCCCCAGCGTTTCAAACTTAGGCAGCCACCCCCTCCTGGTCATCCACACCTGCCATGCAATAGATGGCAGTTCTAAATAATTAAGGAGAATCATTTTGTAATGTCCTGACCCCTACACATTGCACATCACTCACTATGATACCCCTGCTCCTCCTGCCCCCTCCTCCTCTCTCTCACTCCGACAGCTCAGCGTTCCCTCCTAGGCTGCCACTAGACACCCCATCAACCGACTCCCTGAATATTTCACAGCTGAACCATGCCTCTGACACTCCTTTCATAATACAGTGGAATCGTGCAAACAATCGGGACAGGGTGACTTTGACACTCCTACTTCAGCCAGGCAATTTCCAAACGCTCTGCTGTAGAAGGCCACCCCAAAGAGTAGCAGGCCTGGGAGGGAGATGCTATGACAGGTGGGGCAGCCCTTCTTTCCAGGGTCCTTACTCTCAGGAAGAATAAAGAGTTCCCTGCAGGAAGCAGGAATCCATCCGTACAAAATAACCAAATAATCTTTCTGTCCCCAAAGTTTGTGCCGTGTTTTAGGATGGGTCACCTCCTGTGTGCCCAGGCCTGTGGAAGATGACAGTGAGGGGTGGGAGGAAATTGAGCCCTGGAACCCAGGGCTTTGTGACCCAAATGAGAGAAGAGGACTCTCTCCCAAAACTATTAGCGAAAATGGCAGAGGTCTAGAGCTGGTCTGTAAGAAGCACCCAAGAGCTATAACCAGCTGCCCATGGAGAGTGTCACAGGTAGGGAAGGTTGAACCACCCACTCTTCACTGTGTCCACTAAGGACCATTTGCGATTTATCACCTCCTGGTTAGCTCAGGCTTTTACATATCTGCGTGATAGAATAGACAACTCCTAAGCATTCCAGAATCCAGTTTCTCTGTTACTTTTCATACTTTAACACTTTTATTAAAAACTCAGAAGAGCGAGACTGGAATACAAGCTGCAGAGGTAAGTTCTGTCAAGGGTCTGTTGTCTGGCTGGGGTCTACAGGATCTAGAACATTGCCAGAGCAATGGAGATGCTCAATATAGTCACTGGATGCGAGATAAAGATGATGCTATTGTTGGGTTTAAGTTAAAAGCATGAAAGACTTTGGGGGGAGGTACCATGATCAACCAAACTTTTAGAAGGGAGCCAGGAAAATATAAATAAATAGAAAATAGTGAGAAAGGACAGTCTAACCAAGATAGCTTTGGATGGATGGATGGATGGATGGATGGATGGATGGATGGATGGATGGATGG
>LOJH01010208.1:12544-34039 GCA_001685095.1 Ellobius talpinus
AATTAATACAGTTTCTGTGTGATTATTTTGGGTCTGAGCTGCTGAGCAGCTGGAGACCAACAAGTGGGCCACTTACAACACTGACATGGGGACTGGATTAGTGAGTTTCTGTGTGATTATTTCAGGGCTAAGTGGCCAGGAATTAACTAGCAGCCTCCTTACTACACTGACCCTTGCCATTCTTGGTGTTTTATGCACAAAAACACATCCTGGTTTGACACACTTCAATTAGCAAGAACCATTAGCAATGAATGAAGCTACAGAATCCAAGAAAGCAAGGTTAATACATTTCTGGACTTTGCTAGAACTATGGACTATGATAGATCAAGTCTTGGTTTTGTTTTGACAGGTTCTGGGGTCTCTGAGCTGAGTTCTTAGGTCAGAATGGTGCCTCAAATGTGGCATCAGATGTGCTAAGGTCTGGAGGCCTGTCATACCATTGCTGAAACTAGCCCCATATCAGTTATGTTCAAACAGGAGGAAGAAATCACACTGCAATATGAGCAGACACAGCTTAATTAAAAAAAAAAGAACTTTTAAACTAATTCGAAGCACAAGAGGAAAAGATCCTTAGCCAAGAAATAATGAGCCCACCAAGCAGCACAGGAGGGGCAGATGTAAGGAATGGCTGCCAGTCCTAGGTCTGGGATCATAGCCTCAGTGAAGGGCACGCTTCCATGGCTAACTGTATTTCAGAAGCATGGAGGTGCTGAGTTGGTACAATACTCTGGAGTACAAGTGAGTCCTCCATAAAATCAGCTGCTAGGGAAGATATGGAGGGCCTGGGGGTGGTCGGTAGGGATATGAACTGTTCTAAAGGACATTGGTAAGGCAGGCCTGGAAGAAACCATTGTATGCAGGAACAAGACACTGAAGAAGACACATATTTCAGGAGCTGACCAGAGAGCGCGGTACTGGGAAGAGACACCTATATCCTCTAGCGCTTCTCCAGTAGTCTCAGCTAGCAATCCAAAGGTCCATGTCTATTTCATGGACTGTGCAACGAAGAGTCAATACATATATAAGTGGTGAAGATATCTCAGTAGGTATATACGTAATAAGAGCTAGGAGACAAATTTCACGGAATATTCCAGGTAACCTCTGTGGTAATGTTCAGGAAGTCAGTGGTCTATGGAAGTTTCCAGTATCATACTCTTCAAGCTGGAAAGTTTCCAGATCTTATACCACTGAACATATTATTTGAAAGGCCTCTTTATAATTCCTTTTAATTCATAGTTCTAATTTAACACATATATTGATTTTGTGGTATTTGAGGTAGTTCTCTTACATAAAATCTCTGTGACGCTAAATTATCAAACAAAGTGGTAAATAAACCTTTGGCCACAATGTGTCTATGAAATTACAAATGAAATATCAGCCTTTGTGTGTTTCTATTTAAAGAGTCCTTGTCTAATCCACAACCTGGATTCTACAATAATAACTCTCAGCGCTGTAACACACGCCCGCAGGAAGCTCACCCAAAACATATTTCCACTGGAAAGTACATTATAAACACCTTTCACTTAGTCACAGCAGATAACAATTCAGTGCTACACTAAGGGGGTCAGTCTAAACAGAAAGTTAGTCAATAAAAACTACCCATATAAACTCTAAAGCCAGAACACTAAATAGAAAGCAGAAAGGCAGCCTTCCACAAAACAAAGACTGAAGGGAGAAGGCAATGGAGCAACATATCATTCATCCTTCACTGGGAACACGTGTGTTCAGTGCCTCCAAGATTTGTCTGCTCAGCTCTTCATGTCTGGACCCAACTGTGAAAATCCTGCGAGCATTCATTTTGAGATTACTTTAGGAG
Organism: Ellobius talpinus; assembly: GCA_001685095.1. NCBI lineage: Eukaryota > Metazoa > Chordata > Mammalia > Rodentia > Cricetidae > Ellobius > Ellobius talpinus. The sequence goes on from LOJH01010208.1 coordinate 14,361, forward strand.
GTTGGGAATTCTCAAACGCGAATTTCAGCAATCCTGAGGCTACCTGTAGAGTCAAGTTGCAAAACTTTGAATTGGAAAGTTTTACAGACCAGGCAAGAGAAGATGCTGGGGATAGCCAACCCTGCAGTGAGAGCTCCTGTCCCACATGGATTTGTGATCCAGCTGCTCCACTGATGCGTACAGAGAATCACGATGCAGCATCTGTGATTCAAGAATGGATAAAGCTGTTCTTTACAAATAAGTATTCTCCTTTTGAGATGGAGTTTTGAGTTTGCTGCTGGTCCATGGTAGAAGGCAAACACCTGGTCAATAGATAACCAGGTGGCCTTGTAGCCTGTCTTAGAATATGTGCTGCTGTCACACACAGAGTTCTGTATAACAATAAATGCATTGCCCATCATTTTGGTGGCTGTGAAATCCATCATTAAGGCACAGACATCTAGTGAGGGCCATTATGATTCACTATCCATGGCATAAATGGAAAAGGCAAGAGAACATGAAAGGACAAAATAGAATTATCAGCTTCAAGTGCTCTCGTCATGGAACAAACCTGTCATGAAGGTGAAGTCCTCAAGACCTGATTGCCTCTCATTTTGGTTCAGTTTCCAGTAGAGTGACACTGGGAGATGGGAGATGAATTTGCTAGCACATTTTGGGGACACCCCAGAGTGTATCAGAGGCTGAGCTCCCTGGATAAACTGTTACCTGGCCTGCCTGGACTACCTGGCTTTACAATTGGGCACACACAGTAATGCACTGGTTACTTTTACAGCACTGTGACCAAGTACATGACAAACACCTTAAGTGTGATGCTGCCTCTGAGTTTCAAAGGGTTTTGGTTCATTAAAATAGGTAATTTATAACAGAGAGGCTCAGTTTGTGGCAGTAGATGTGTGATAGAGACTGTTGACATTATGGTGAATCAGGTAGCAGAGAGAGGAAGACAGTAGCCACTAGTAATAATAAAATCTAAGCCTGCACAGCAGGTAAACAATATCTTCTAATTAGATCCTAACTCCCAAAGTTCATCAGCTTTCCAAAACAGCACTCTGGTTGGCAAACAAATATTTAAAACTTGAGCCTACAGGGCATTGCAGATTCAAGCAATAACATGTCATCCCTTTTGCTCAAAGGCATGATCACATCTATCTCTTAATGTGAAATGCATATAATCCAACCTTAAGAGTCTTCAGCATCTTCAGAGTTCCAACATTCTTCAAAAGCCAAGGCCAGAGTATCTACAGAGACATATGGCAAACTCTTCACTGTAAGCTCCTGTTAAACTAAATGTTAACTTTCATGCCTTCAATATACAATGTCAGAAAATAAATGTTCCTATTGCAAAAGGGACAAACAGAATAATAGTAAGGGAAGGCTGGGCATAAACAAGCTAGACACTGGAGCACATGCATCTAAACTTCCACCACCCCTCTGGGGAGATGGGAGTGGAGACATGAGACCCTCTGGAAGCCCAGGTGCCAGCAAGATTGGCATCTGCAAGAACAATACCCTGTCTCAGAGAAGATGGACAGTGAAGACCTAGCCCTGAGACTGTCTCTGACCTCCACAGGCACACCAGGGCATGTGTGTATTGCACTAGCTCACATACGTGATCACACACATGTGCTCACACACGGCTTGCTTTTTTATTAATTTATTCTCCTATATATTACAACCTGACCTCAGTTTCCCCTCCCTCCCTCTCCCTCCCTATCTANGTTCCAATAAAACTTGGCACTTGTTCTCATATTAAGGCCAGACAAAGCAACCCAGTAAGAGGAAAACAGTCCCAGACGCAGGCAAAAGCATGAGAAACAGCTCCTGTTTCATCTATTAGGAACTCCACAAAACCACCAAATTACGCAACTATGACATCCATGCAAAGGGCCTAGGCTAGCCCCATGTAGGCTCCCTGATGGTCAGTTCAGTCTCAGTGAGCCCAATGATTCTGTGGGTTTTGTTGTGGTGTTCTTGATCCTTCTGGCTCCTACAATCCTTCCTCTCCTTCTTCTGCAGGATTCATCAAGTTCCACTTAATGTGTGTGGGTCTCTGCATTTGTTCCCATCAGTTGTTGGATGGAGCCTCCCTGATGGTGATTACGCCAGGCTCCTGTCTATGAATATAGCAGAATATCATTAGGAATCATATAACATGAATTTTGCAGGCAAATGAATGGAAATAGAAAAAAAACATCTTGAGTGAGGTAACCCAGATCTAGAAAGACAAACACAGTATGTTCTCACTTCTAAGTGGATATTAACTGTAAAGTAAAGGATAACCATGCTACAATCCACAGACCCAGAGAGGCTAAGTAATAAGGAGGGCTTAAGGGGGAAATGCATGAATCTCCATGGGAAGGAGATATAGATACGTAGTGTGGGCAGACTGGGGGAGGGGGGCAAGGAAAAGGAGGGATCAGGTCAGGGGAGGATGGGGGAGAGAGTACTGGAGAAATAACTCGAATCAGTATGGGGGCAATTCAGAGGCAAAGTGGAAACTTTGCAGTGGAAACTCCCAGGAATCTATTAGGGTGACTCTCGTTAAAACTCCTACTAAAGGGGTGCATGGAGCCTGAACCGGTTGCCTCCTATAACCAGGCAAAGCTTCAAGTTGGAGGGACTGGAACACCAACCAAGCCATATAAACTTTGACCTACAATTTGTCCTGCCAGCAAGATGTGCTGGGGTAAATGTGGCACAGGAATTGCAGGAGTGGCAAATCAATAATTGATCAAGTTTGAGATCTATGCCACAGAGGGATCCCACCCCTATACTGCCTGAAGGACCAGAAACCAGAGACCTAGAACAGAACTAAACGTGCCTGGCAAAAAAGGCCTAAATTATTTTTTAAGCTTTTATTTTGTATGTTTTTATTATTTCTTTGAGAATTTTATACAATGTATTTCGATCATATTTATTCCCATTCTCCAATCCCACTGAGATTCACCTCTGTTTCCCTACTCACCCAATTCCATGCCTTCCTTTTCCTTTTAACCCATCACGTTCACTTTGTGTTGTCGGTACACTCCCGGACATGTGGCCTTCTGCTGAGACACAATCAGCCTTCCAGGGCCCACACTTTTTAAAAATTCTTTTATTTTTGAGATTATAGTGTGATTATATCACTTCCCCTTCCCATTACTTCCTACAAACCCTTCCAAATACACCTCCTTGATCTCTTTCACATTCATATTCTCTTTTTTCATTAACTGTCATTATATATAATTACATATGCATATAATGACATATATAGCATAAATACATTATATATGCATATATAAAAATCTAATAGTCTCTGAACAAAGTTACTTCTCTGTATTAGGCAGCTAAGAAATGCTGAAAGTGGAAGAAACAGTCTTTCTCAGAGAAGAGCACACCCCCTGTTTACCCAACACCAAATGCTCAATCTTGAAAGGATAAATACAAGTAACATACAGGGCCTACACTCTTAAGGAAAACTGACTCTCCCTCTCTGCACGGTTATTAATTACCAGAAGTTCTTCAGCTAGGGCAGGGCTTCATGCCAACCTCCCCTCTCCATGCTGCAATGTTTTCTGGCTTGAGCTTTTACACGATTTGCACCTGCTATTACCACCACTGTGAGTTCACATGTGCATCTACTCTGTCGCACCTGGAAAACGCCGTTTTTCTGTAGACATTCACCACCTCTTGTTTTCTTACAAGACAGTCCCTAAGATCTGGAGGGAAGGCATGTGATACAGATTTCCCATTTAGAACCAAGCAAGCACACTGTAGTCTCTCATTCTCTGCTTCTTGATCAATTGTGGGTCTCTCTGCTAATCACCATCTTCTGCAAGAAAAAGCTTCTCTGACGGAAACTGAGAAACACACTAATCTACGGGAACAATGATAACCCATTAGAAGTTTGTTTAATACTATGTCCCCTTAACATAATAAAAATGGTAGGGTTCTCCCTTATGGCCTATGACCTCTGTAGCCACAGGCCGTTGGTCCCAATAATAGTGACAGATATGGGTTTCATCTTATAGAGTATAACTTAACACTAAAGACCTTTTCAAAAAGTTATAAGGGAACCTACAACTGAAGAAACTTCCAAAATAGATACACGCATATATAAAATAATTTAAATAGAGTTATACTATAACAGGATGATAAATGCCCATCCCTACATCGCATACAAGCCAATAAAAAGCTAAGTGACAGGATTGGGTTACTATTACCTCTTTTGGAATTATTAGCCAGGGAAGTCCCGTAGACCAAATATTACAAGATAATACCAACACTCTTGATTACTTTCCAGAACTTAATTATAAGACCCTGTTATCAAAGACACTGCATATTTGAGCTACAGACTATGGAGAGCAAGCTGGTACTGGACTTGAAAGTTTACCCTTACTGACTGCCTTTCATAGTGCTGGATGGTTCTATCCTTTAGAAGAGGAGGAAACAATCATCAGCCTCACCCAACTGTGACCTGTGCAAGCTACAGAAATGGCTGACCTTCCAAGACATGCCCACTTGTACAACAGTGGCACGAATGTCCTGGGAGGCAGCCAACCACTCTCTGGTGGGATTTAAAGATTAAATCCTTGTCTGTGCTCATTGACATTTGCGGTGATGGTAGAAGCGTCAGTGTTATGGTCATACGTGTTCCCATCTGAAACCTCGGGAAATCGGTTTTACTGTCTGTGTTTTTAATCTGTGTCCTGGTCTTCTGAGACCCCACAGAATGAGCCACTAAGCTATGGTTGCAGCCTTCTAGTGCTTCTGTAGCCCACAGCTCCAGAAACTTGTGACTTTTCCACCGAACACAGTTGCGATGACCTCAGAAGCTTGTGGTGAGATCTAGTCACAGTAATGAACCACGGCCGATTTCTAGTTAGTTATTTCATAGCCGTGACCAAATATCTGATGGAAACAACGCAAAAGAAGGAAGATTGATCTTGGCTCTGAATAGCATGACAGAGGAGCGGGAGTGTATGTTAGAGGCTGTTTCCATCACGCCAGGCCAGAAAACAGAGTGACACAGCGCTTAGAAATAATACAACCCCATGAACCCGTGCCCTACTATTGAGACAGAGCTGACTTCCTACAGCTCTCCAAAATGTCACTGTTGGCTGAGAGATGGGCATTTAAATCGTGAGCATGGAAGGGAGAGACATTTCTGATTTAAAACACAGCATAAATATAACTGTAGGCAAAAAAGATCCAGGACCATAAAAGGCAGGTCCACAGAGCATGTGCAGAGCTGCTAAAATAGGCAGCCAGGATTTTTAGAATGTAAAACCTTACTTCTTCAACTACTCTTGTTCAGTAAATGATCAGGGCCTCCTAGGGACATCCTTAAAAGCAGGTGACAAAGAAAAGCCCTTTAATGTGGGACAATGGGGGCAAATGAAAGTGAGGTCCTAATTTTTGCACAAGGCATCACAGTTCAGTGGGTCAGTCAGATTCCAGGCAGTTAGGGTTTGACTGTTAAACATCATAAGATTTTTGCTTTCGTTCTTTGTTTTGGTCTTTTGGTCTCTACAGGTCAAAAAGGTTAGCTCGTTGACAGGGAGTGATATTCTTTTTCTGACAGAGGTGAGAAGGGAAGCTGGGTGGCTCTGATGGTTGGTGATGACATGTCACGACTTCTAGGGTCATATGAGATAAAAGGCTTAGCCTGCTTTTGGAGAGGTCAGGAAGTGGTATTGTGATAGGCTGAAGGACAGACTGGCATTGAGTGGAAGTCAAGAGGACTTCTGTGGTGAGAGATAGTTACTGATGTTGGTAACAATGATTGACATCCCTGATAATACCACCTGGAGTTCAAAGGTCATTATTCTAGATGCCAATCATTCCAGAAGCTTAAGTAAGCATGGACCAAAAACACAGAGAAGAATTCAAAACAAGAATAGGACTGTAAGAAGTAAGAGAGTCCAAATCCATTCAGAAAAGATACCTGGGGCCTGTCTCAGCCAAAAGACCTATAGTAAATTTTCATTCAGACCCAAGAATAGTCTAGTACTTTCTTTGACTTTTGAGTGACTTTCCTCTACATCTTCTGAGGTATTGACCCAGAAACAACAGGTTGCACTAAGGAAGACACATTTGCCTCACAGGTCTACAGGACAACATCCACAACCCACCAGTTAGTTACTCAGGATTTCTACTAAGAAGCTCAGACATTGTTGGGCCTCTCTAGCATCCCCTTCCAGATGGATTGTAAGTTTAGAGAGATATTTCTGACACTCATTTCTATAGCTGAGATTTATACTACCCAAAGGAGATCTCAAAAAAATGAACAGTTCAAAGTTATCCATTCTGGGACCATATTGTTTGTGGCCAGCATTCTAAAACTGAGTATTCCTGGCATTCCTAGGACTTTGTTTCTGTTACATTTGAAGCATGAGTTCAAAACCAGGCATTTCTTCACTAAAAAAAAAAAGCCTAGAAAAGAAAGATCATTAGAAGATAGCAACTCTGACACACTGACAGCCTGAGTAGTCACCACCATAGAGAAGCCTGACACTTAGTCAAGAATGCTAGATACATGTTGATCTCACATAGAAGACAATAGCTTGTCCCGTTAAAGTGTATGACTCCTACATTGGTGATCTGCCAATATATTGATGTAGTTGACTAGAATACAGGAACCTCATAGTCTCTGGGGGTTGAATTCTTTTGGTCTAAGACCAGGGAGGTAGTCCTCTATACACAGAGTTTGGTCAATAGGAGCACAGTTGTGAGAAATGTGAACACATCAGATTTTGATCAAAGATCAAAGCAAAAGGAGAGAAGTCCCACCTGGTTTCAGACAGAGCTGCAGCTAGTTATATTTATATATATTATAAACTTTGGTAGTATTTAAAGGGAAAATGGAGTCAGGAAAGAATGTAGCTACATTCATACTGCTTTGGGTCCCCTGGAACTGGAGTTACAGATCGTTGTGAGCTTCCACGTGGGTCCTGGGAACAGAACCCAGGTTTTCTGCAAGACTAGCCAATCATTTAACCCCTAAGACATTTCTCCAGTCCCTAGATTAACCCTTTCAAGCTTTCTAGGAGATTAAGGAGGCCAACATGGCTGGAGATGGTACCTCATTGTAAGAACTCCACTCCATTGGAAATAAAAGCAGGGCCATTATTAAATTGTAGGGACTCAGGGAGCCCTGTGCAGGCTCTGTGAGGATAATTGTTATGTCTGAGGCTCTCTCTGTTTTAACAAAGAATGCCTCAACACAGTGAAGGTGCTATGCTGGCTAGCTTTAGCTTGTGTCAACAAGTCATTTAGGAAGAGGGAACCTCAATTGAGAAAAATTCCTCCTCAAGACTGGCCTGTAGAAAAAATGTTTGTGGTGAATTTTCTTAATTGATGATTGATGTGGGAAGGCACAGCTCACTGTGGGTGGTGCCACCCCTGGGGTCCTGAGTTCTATAAGAAAGCAGGGTGAGCAAGCCATGGGAGAACAAGCCAATAGGCACAGTCCTCTGCAGCAGCTCCTGGCTCCAAGTTCCTGCCCTGTTTGGGTTTCTTCTCTGACTTCCCTCAGTGATTGAATATTAGGTGAAACTGTAAGCTGAAATAAACCCTTTCTTCCTCAAGTTGGTCATAGTGCTTAATCACAGCAATAGAAGCTCTAACAAATCCAGGGATCAACTAGAATTAATAGATATTGAAGTCCTTCTTTGGGAATACGGTAGTGAAATCTATTTGGCAATAATTCCACAGCATAGATTCCCTCCACTGGACAGGTTGTAGAAAGGGAGGATGTCTGAGAACAATTGAAACAAACTTTGGAAATTACCTAACGTTTGAGAGATCCCCAAACCTATAGAAGAGGTTCAGTTAGAATTCAGAGGGCTCTGGCACCCACGGGTGTGGTGTAATAAAAGTCACTGTGGATTTTCTATTGGGAGAACCCAGTGAGCAACAGTCTACTTTCTGAACTCTGAAACCACATATCTGAGGCAACCATGAAACCATGATTTAAAACCTTTTGATTTTCCTGAGGGGTACATTAAGGATGAGTGAGTGTGGAGTTGAGAATTAAGACAACCTAAGAGTGGAAACCAAGCTTCCTGTTTAACCTATTGATTTCTCAGAAGTTATCTTGAAAAATACCAGTGTGGTACTTTTCCTGGATCTCGCAATACATGATGGCCACTTGATTTGAAATCCTGATGGCTACTAATAGGTACGAAAATCTCAGGAATATTTTATTTTTATTTTTGTTTTAATTTAATTTTTTAAGTTTTTTAACATTTCATACATGAGTACTATATTTACATCATTTTCACTCTCCTTTCCTCTCTCTACCTCCTTTCATATCCTTTTGACTCCTTCTCAAACTCATGACTAATTTATTATTATTATTATTATTATTATTATTATTGCATATATGCATATACATAACACATGTATTGTATAAGAATACAACTCACTGAGTCCATTTAGTGTTACTGGTGTGTACATGTGTTTGGGGCTGACAGGTTTGGGGTTTGATGATCTGTCAGGGAGCTCTTCCCTCTAGAAAACTGGTTCTCCTTCTCTGAGCAGCCGCTGATTGCCTATATCTGTTCACCTAGGGGTGGAACCTTGTGAAATTTTCACATCCACATTGGCATGCCAATTGGTGTTGCCATTATGTAGGTATTGTTTAGGCAATAATATTGTTTTTTGTGGATACAGCTCCTCTGCCATGTCTAGAAGATGTTATCTATCACTAACCTTTCGGGTCCTCTGCTTTTACAACCCTTTCTACTCAGGGACATGTTTAAAACAGGGTAATGGGCAATGAGGAGGTGCTTCTCTCCCCAGTTGGCTTTGTGCATGTGAGTTCCGTGGAATGCATGCATTTGTGTGAACATTAAATCTCATTTCTGTCCCTAGCTAAAGAGCCCTAGTGAGGGCGAACTGTTCTACTTTGAAGGCCGATGTGGAATTACCGAGAAGGGGCCCAGATCCTAAGAACTGTGTGAAGTTCACTGCTGCGTACTAGAAATCCTGTGTCCTGCCATCATGTCCATACTTCCAGCTGTGAAATGGGCTGGGAAAGTAGAGCACCCTGTAGGACCGGTCTAGCCCGGAAGGTAAGGTCAATTGCTTACACACAGTGTCAGAGAGAGGCTTTGGGGTTAGGGTTTTGCAGCAAGGTATCAGCATGCAAAGCGTGGCAGGGTATTACAGGCTGCTCTAGAATTCGTAAGAGAAGCATCTGGTCCCTGTCGAGACTCATCCAAAGGCTCTTGATTGAAGAGTTTTAAGGTAGGGATGTAAGCTACCGCATCTATCTCAGGGTTTATTTAGATGCCTCCTCAATCAAGACAGCCACAGCTGCCGGTACCCAGAAGGAAGCAGGGTAGTCTAGTGACACCAGGTCTAATGAGTTGGAAACATTAAGCAGTTAGGTTCTGGGAGGACCCCAAATTCCAGTTGAAACTCCCAGGGCTGCACTCTTTTGCCCATTTACACAGAGAGAAGGGTCAAGCAAGATCACTGTCTGCTTTAGAAACCATTCCATCTCAGGCATCCAATCTAATAGCTCTTTCTCTGGTCCTTTAAGGCCTCATAGCGAGATCTACCTATAAAGCTGAACTGGCGCTGGGGAGGGCAAACTTTGCATAACCTTTCCATGCTCAGGAAGGGCTGTCGTTCCTTTCAGATGTGGGGCACCACAGCTAAAATGGTACCCTTGCAGTCACTGGAAAGACTCCTTGAACCATGGGGCAATATAAGTCCCAGCCAGGAACCTGATCTTTTGGGGAGAGATTTGAGTCTTTGGGGGATACACGAAGCAAGATTTTGGAGAGTTAAAGTAGTATTTTGCTTCAAAGTGAGTTTGTTTAGGCTGCAAACTAACAGATCATTTATGCACTGAAGGATGCTTTTCCAAGAGTAAAACTGAAGGAAGGGTGGCTTTCAGAATGGGACCATCCAGAAAGCCCTGATGTAAGACAATCCAGTAAGCTTCAGGTGAAGGGGTCCAGTTCTTAAAGATGACTAGGAATTGAGAGTCTGGATATATGGAAATACAAAAGAAAGCACCTTTGAAATCGAACATTGCAAACCAAGAGGTGTTGGAGGGTATCTGCTCTAAGAAGGTTTAAGGATTAGAATATGTGGCATGGTTAAGGACCACAACCTCACATGACCCACAGGTGCTGTACCATCCCGTAGGATCCATCTGATGTTTTATTGCTACAATAGAGATATTGCATAGAGGGTTCCACAGAGGAGTCAGTCATTTACCAGCCAAAGTCTATGAAGACTTTCATGCCTTAGGCTTTTCAGCAGTAGTTCTCAACCTTCCTAATGCCGTGACCCTTTAATCTAGTCCCTCATGTTGTGGTGACTTCCCCCATCATAAAATTATTTAGTTGCTACTTCATAACTGTAGTTTTGATACTGTTGTGAATTGTAATGTAAATATCTGATATGCAGAATATCTGACTTGTGATCCCAAAGGGGTCATGACCCACAGGTTAAGATTCACTGCTTATTGATATTGATATTAAGGATATTGATATTCCGTGGGAAATTGTTGGATAGTTAAGAATAATTGTGACGGGAAAGAGTGTAGTGAGTGCCCAAGAATGGATATAGACCAGACTTCAGAAGGAACTACACTAGTCATGTAAGAGTCTATGATAGAGACTGGAGGGCCAGCGTGTGAAGTTTCAGACATGGTCGAGCCATTATAGGGTAGAGGACTAGGTATTTAGGTCACAGGGCCTCTAAACTCTCAAAGAATCTCAAATGAATCTTAGGTTTAGGAGTGATGTTTCTACAAAAGAAGAGATGAAGACAACTAGTTAGGACCAGAAAGGAATGAAGATATTTGTCAATCATACAACTTAAAGCGGGTAGAACTGACTGCTTAGGGTTTATGCTCAATATTGGTGGCAAGGGATGGAGACTGGAAAATCTAACCAAAGAAGGTGGCCACTCCCATATACAAAAGGAATATACATCTACAGTTAGCCAAGGCTCATCCATGAGATGGAGAACATGGGATCATGTATAGCTTCAGTCCAAAAAGTGAAGTAGACTTTTCTTTTCGTTGTTTGGCTCTTCATAGTCCAAGAACAATGTCAGGAGAATTGGTTCTTTTCCAGCTTTGACTTGAGTCTGAGGCCTTTGGATAGAGGCTGGCTTTTTATCACAAAGGTAAAAGAGATATTCTCACTTCCAATGACCCCTCACTTTGCAGCCTGTACGTACTGGGGTAGGCTGACAGTCCAGTAACTTTGAACACTTCAGCTGCAATGTTCAAGGTACATGGATAGCAGAAAAGAGGCCTTTGACCAGAGTGTGGGTTTGTCGTCTTAGACTGAACCGTGGCCGCTAACTACATTGAGATATAAGATGTCCTGAGATGGGCAGGGAAGAAATGATTGCTAGGATTATTAATTAGGATTGTCTCTGGTCTCCTTCTCCCTCCAGTTTGGCACCCATGACTCATGGGGTTTCCTTTTTGGAAGACATGAAATTTATGTCTAATAAAGCAGTAAGGACTCAGAGATCTCTCTCTGGTTCAAGGTTTCATCTAACTGCTGGCTTACAAAATGTTCACTAAGGATGGTTTAGCCTTCCAGATTCTCGGAATCCATGTTAGTGCTTGGGCGCTGTTCCAGCTGGCCTAGACTGAAAGAGAGAGGGGCTTTCTGAAGCTCCCTCTGTTCTTTCTTGTAACTCACGGTTAGCGAGTTTGATAATGGCCTTTCTCAAGTCCTCTAAAGTCAGGTAATCAGTTTCAGTGGGTCCTTTCCCACACCCCACTCCCTTTATCTATTGCCCCATATGACTAGCAAGGCTCTGTGTAGGGCATGGCAGTGGAATTGAACCAAGTTATAGCTTAGATATAGATGAGTATGAACGTCATCAGCCCAGGATCACAGAACTTTTCTTTACCTGTGCAGCAAATGGTCAGGGTAGCATAGACATGTTGACAAACTTCAAACACTTCATAAAGTCCCTGAAACTGGCCAGCTACACCAGGCCCTTCCCTGCTGCTGAGAGACACTCTCAGACTAGCTGAACTGTCTGAAATCGGTAGAGAAAAGCTGAGCTGCCTGAAAGTGGCTAAGACCAACTGATCTGCCTAGAAAAGGCATCCTCAAACCTGTCCAACTGCCTGCAGATCATGCAGTGAGTCCCAGGGTTCCAGTTTTCGTGAGCTGTCACCCATTCTGGTGGACTTTGGTGATACAGTCTTAGAGTCACTCTTGTTCCCATAAATAATCCAAATAAAACTCACTAGTCCTGTAAGTTGTACTTCAGTAGTAGCCTTTCTTTGTGTGTTTTTGGTTCCCTGTCTGGGATGAACAGATGTTTGTTCATGACTACTGTCATACGACAACGGTGTTCACACCTAGCGTCACACAACTGCTAAGCTCAACTTGTAAGACCATGCATTCATTAGGTTTAAGCCACTAATTTTTGTGACAGTATGTTGTAGCAACCACAGGAAAGGAAAGAGGCTAAACCCGCATGCAGGTTCTCTATCAAAGCAGAGCTGGCTTCTGCTGGCCAATAATGACCTATTGCCATCAGAGACTTACACATAGGGGCATAGCTCAAAGGCACATTTGCCTGCAGAAATCTACCCACAGCCCACAAGGTGGCACCCTCCACACGCATTCTAACTCACCAGATGAAAGTGTGAGCAAGTCACTTAGCCAACACCGGGACTGAGCGATGAATCAACACATACCCTGTCAAGGACGGGTAGCAGAATAGGGTAGAAAATGAGACCCAGAAGGAGGCCTTAACACAAAGCCTTACAAAATCAGCATATGTGAAAACACGTTGGCGAAGACAAAAGCTGAATTACCACCTCCCCGCTGCCCCAGCCAAGGCTAAATCCAGTCCACTGGGGCAATCCTAAGAGCACTTCAGAAAGTGACCTGTAGCTCATTACAAGGCTGAAATGTATATACCCCAGGGTGGAGATTTCAGTTGATAATGAGTCCTGGGATTCATGAAGCTGCATATAGAACTCTATGCAATTGAACAAGTAGAAGAAAACTTACACCATGCAAATGAGGCAAACAGCCTGTGCTATATACAAATAAGCCCCAGATCCTGTGCTATGTGATTTAAAAGCTCCAGTACTTAAGAGTCCATGGAGCAGCTAAACCTCTCTCCACTCCAACCGATGTCTTCCCTCAGAAGTGCGTCTTTTCCTAATAAACTCTCCGTGTTTCTGTTGTGATTGTCTCTGGAGAACTCTTCATTCTAGGACTTGAGGGCCTGGAATTCCCCTGGAGGTGTCTACTGCAACCGAATATCTCCTGACATCCACCTGTCAGCTAGCCAAGCAAAGAGGCAAGATTTATTCTTTTACACTCTTAAAAATCCTACTCTTTCCAGGGGCACCTAAGAGGAACCACTCTAAACTGCAGGCACAGTACAGACAGTTAAGACTTCTGTGACAGGGATCAACTCGTCACGAGCCTAGATTAGAAGTTAACCCTACTATAGGCAAGAAAAATCATACTCTGCCCACATTCCACAGCTTCCGCTTACTCACTAATAACCTAAAAGGGGCCAGGAATGTCTTCCTCTTCTCCCTCTGATATTCAGCCATCACTCTTCCTTGCTTCTCCTATTCCTTCCTTCCTTCCTCCTTTCCTTCCTTCCTTCCTTCCTTCCTCCTTTCCTTCCTTCCTTCCTCCTTTCCTTCCTTCCTTCCTCCCTCCCTTCCTTCCTTCCTTCCTTCCTCCTTTCCTTCCTTCCTTCCTCCTTTCCTTCCTTCCTTCTTTCCTTCCTTCTTTCTTTCCTTCCTCCTGTCTTTCCTTCCATCCCCACTTCCTTTCTTCCCTCCTTCATCACTTCTTTTTTTCCTCCTTTCACTGCTTCCTTTAGTTTTCCCCAAGGTCCTTGAGTATAGTGGGTGGATGACAGGAAATGATTTGTCTGGGCATTTATTATTGGTCAAGACAGTGAGGTCAAGGCAGGGTGGCATTAGGAGCCACAGGTGTGGAGAGTCCATCTGGATGACTCTGACTGGTGACAATGCAGGAATCCCAGATCTGGTGTACATCCAGCCACGGCTCTGCCATTCACTGCCACTTCACTGAGCTCCCCTGCAGTACCTGGACCTCATGTGCCTCTCTCCATTCACATCATCCCTCATTAACTTTGCACCAGGCTTCCTGCGGCATCTCTGCACTGCCATTTCCCATCCACTTTAGATGCAGGTTATTCTTTCTTCTCACTGTAAACAGGTCCACCCCAGAGGGTATGGACTTTGTAAGATGCCTCCTTGAGCATGGATTCCAGGAAGAGAAAGGCTACCCATTTGCACTTTAAACCTGGATGACAATCTAGAGGATAAGCAGGGAGCCCAGAGCCACTTGCATAGGCGAGCCTGTAGAGAGCAAGTGAAGCCCTGAGCAAAAGTGCATTGTTTGACAAAAGCACAGCCACGGCAAGGATCCCAACGCCTCAGACCCGGGGGAGTGGCAGATCCTCTCCCAGGCAAGGCCCTTCTCTGCTCCATGTGCAGATTCTGATAATGTGTACAAAAAGTGTCCACCTTAGCTTTCTTCCCACCCTTATGTTTACAGCCTGCAGACCGCTCCCCTACAGAGACAGCTCCTGCTAAGATGAACTAAAGCTGCATTTAACTACCCTGCCTCCTTGTTTATGTGCATGCAATAATCCCACCTCCTTGTTCAACTGTATGTGATAACCCCACCCACCTGTTCAACTGTATGCAATCAACATGCTAAGCTTCCAGGCCTTTTTGGCTTCTCCATAAGAGAGCCTGGTCTACCTGATCCAGCTTTTCTGCGTGTTTGCGTTTTCATCAATCTCTCACCACTCAAGTCAGGTCATGTGGAGTACAACACAAACCCCTTCTTCAAAGAACCTGGACAGCTGGATCTTCCAGGTTCATGTCAGGTCCTGTGGAGTATAGAACAAACCCCTTCTTCAAAGAACCTGGACAGCTGAATCTTCTAACAGCTCTCAGGAGAAAAATCTTGTTCCATCAAGGTAAAATAAATATCTTCAGAGGCTCCCACAGCAGGGGCTTACAGCTCAGTGTCTTGGTCTCATGGTCCTCCAAGAAATGATACTGACATTCTAACTCTCTAGTAAACTATTCTTGGTTTACCAAAAATTCCTGATAGTGTCATGGTAGTGGGGGATGGCCCAGATCATCCTGTATCCTATAGCCTTCTTAACCCTGTATACTACTGAACTGCAGGATGCTCCGACCCACCAGGTCTTCTTGAAGATTCTGCATATAGGATGGAGGGATAGCCCCTTCCCTTATCCAGAGGCCCTCCCTTTTCGGTCTTCCCAATTTAGGAAATTCATTTCCTCAGCCTCTTTGCTACAGTGCATCCTCAAAAGCTAAAATCAGTCTAATTCTGACAAGCTGAAGAAAAAGTTAAAGGTTTGCTATAACACTAATCTTGCTTCAACATAGCCTGAGTCATGACAAAGTTTGACCAATGGATAGAAGAACCCATTCTTGGGCCTGAGTACTTGTACCTCTGAGGGAATACAAAGGCTCTGGCACTGGAAGCTAGGAGATATGTGACTCAAAATTGCTCAATGTTCCAATGCCAGTCTGCCCAGAGTGTGAGTCTACCCAGACCACTCTCAGTTCAGGATTACACTACCACCTCAGGTAGCCATAGATATAGGCTGATAATGAAAAGTCTCCTGGCAGCAATGGGAAGCCACATTAAGAAATTCATCAGCTATGATAAGACAGAAGAGGTTACACAAGAAAGGAAAGAAAGACCTGCCTACTTTCTCAACAGGTTAATCAGGACCAAGAAAATAAGGGTTACCTCAGCTGGCCCTTTCTGCTCTTGAACCTACATCTGCATAACAAATGTCCTTTCTGGACCACTTTTGCTTTGTTACAACTCAAAAATGTAGCTATGTGAACTTTCAACTTTGTTGTACTAAGAATGCATTCAAAATTCATGCAATTATCTCATGTCTGTTGTTGGTCATTGTTTTCAGGTTTGAGTGTAAAACATCAGGGGGCAAAACTCGACCTGCCCCTTAGAATTCCTGAAGGCAACTGAGTAGCAAAATCTGTAACTACTTCATTTTTACATTTATTGCACTTATTTTTGGGGACATACCTAGTGTGTGTGTGTGTGTGTGTGTGTGTGTGTGTGTGTGTGTGTATACAAGCATTTCAGGGTGATTTTAACCTGTAATTGTGGCAGAGAGGTAAAGAAGATATTTCTTTCCATGTGTGCCATTCTCTTTTGAAAAATATTTTTTTAAAGGTTGTTATCTTGGCCAAGTTAGCACTAAAGAAAAAAGTAGTCATTTCAAATTTTCTTAGATTTACTTTATGTATATGAATGTTTTGCTTGTATATATGTATGCATGCCACATGCATGCTTGATGCTTGCTGAGGTGAAATGAGGGCATCAGATCTTCTAAAACTGAAATTACAGATTGTTGTGAACATTGACATGACTGTAAGTCACTGAATCCAGGTCCTCTGTACCAAAAGTGGTATTATATTATTGGGTCTTGAGGGAGGTTGTTTCCTAATTTTCTGAGAAATCGCCATATTGATATCCAAAGGGGTTGTACCAGCTTGCATTCCCACCAGCAATGCAGAAGTGTTCCCTTTTCCTCACAACCTCTCCAGCATAAGTTGTCTTCATTGTTTTTGATCTTGGCCATTCTTACAGGTGTAAGATGGAATCTCAGAGTTGATACAGGGATTGATGGGAAGATGAGGAAGAGAGTTTTGTGGTCTTTTTCAGAAGAGACTACATTACTCAATAGTATGTACATAGTTAGTGGAATCCAGGTTATCATCTTCACTCCCCTCACAAGGAGTCACCTTCATAGGACCACTACTTGTCAACCTAGCACTCTAATAAATCTCCTTATACCATAACATTGCATGGTAATGAGGGAGTGAGCTGCTTATTTGTTCCTGGCTACTCAGCCCCAAATAATCACACAGAAACTGTGTTATTTTAATCACTGCTTGGTCCATTAACTCTAGCTTCTTAATGGCTCATCTTACATATTAATTTAACCCATTTCTATTAATCTGTGTATTGCCATGAGGCTGTGGCTTACCAGCTAAAGTTCCCAGCATCTGTCTCCGGTGGCTCCATGACTTCTCTCTGACTCTGCCTTTCTTTCTCTCAGCATTCAGCCTAGCTTTCCCTGCCTACTTAAGTTCTGCCTCGCTTATTCATTAATGGTAATTACAACACACAGAGGGGACTCCCACATCACCAACAGATTCATGTCCATCTTATGATGAAAAATGCATTCACTCTATCACCAAGAGTCTACTTAGACTCAACACTTATAACAAGTGCAATGGCCTCTGATATTCAAGGCAAACTCTTATCTGTGAACCCTTGTAAAATTAAAAAATAAAACAAGGGTTGACTCCCAAGATACAGTAGCAAAGAGTAAACCATCAACATGCTTATCGTAGAAGGAAAGAATGGGAGTATAGAAAGGATGGATAGAATCAAATCAAGCCCCAAACCTAGTAAGTAAAATACTAAATTCTGCATCTTCAAGTCTAGGAACCTGGTAGTATGATATGAGCACTGAGGAACTTTGGCAGTTTCTCTCTTATGACCTTGCCAGCTGCAGGCCACATGATCTCTCTTGGAATGTTCCCACCCATTGCCTGTGCCTTTCCTTGGCGAACCCATCCCATGTTCCCGGCATCTCCAACATCCCGGAATCTCTGTTGCATCTTCAGCTTCACTTAGAACTTTACACCTCAACATGTCAGAAGTTCCCTACTTGGGATCTCATCCTGCCATGCTCTCATAGACCCTGCCATAGACTCCAAGGGTTTCCTTTGAAATCTGGGTGAAAGCATTCGGGACCCATTATCATTTGTACTTGGTGTCCTTGCAAAACTCACATTCACTGAGTAACAGTGATAAACAGTGTGGTAGATGCTATACTCAACCCTGTTATCATTGGAAAGAATCAGAAAGAGTGGGTATTCTCTTTGAATTTTGGTGTTTTTATGTTAAAATTATTCTTAGAAATTTTGCACATGTATGCAATGCATGCTGTGTTGGCTAGATTTTTGTCCACTGACAGAAACTAGAGTCATTTGGGAAAGGGAATCTCACTTGAAAATGCCTCCATCTGTTTGGCCTGTAGACAAGTCTGAAGGGCATTTTCTTGGTAAATGATTGGCATGATAGGGCCCAGATTATTTCAGGGAGTGACATTACTGGGCAGGTGCTGCTGGATTGCATAAAAATATAGGCTTTCTGGGAAACAAGCCAAAAAGCAACATTCCACCATGGCCTTTGCTTCAGTTGCTGTTTCCAGGTTCCTTCCTGCCTTGAGTTCCTTGAGTACCTGCCCTAATTTTCCTCAATGATAGACTATAAGCTCTATGATGAACTAAACCCTTTCCTGCTCAAGTTGCTTTTTGTCTTGAGTTGGGAGTATCAATAATTTTGTATATTTGTGTTGACTAGAAAATAAGCAATGGCTGCTTGGGGTATTTTGGTTAGTGGAGTGGTATTTCTGAAATCCTAGGAGACAGGTCCATTAGCATTCACAAAATGAAGCATAGTAACCTAGTGCTATTACAGACCCTGCTAACGTAGCTCTGATTTTGCCCCTTATTGCTCCAGCTGTAAGCACACAGAGGCACTGGGCAGTACTTTGTCCAGACTATCTCAACCCATTTTACAAGCATCTCTGGCGGTAGTGTTTCTACACCAGGGTTGTTAAAATATTACCAACTAATAACAGAGTTGAGGGAAGCTTGCTAGATGGGTGTGTATACCTATAGCATTGTTGGGAGACACATAGACCTATTCTGTTGTGGAGAGCTCCACAACTAATTGTGTAGAGGGTTGGGCCTCTTATGGGAAAGAGTGTTCTTAGATAAGAGTGGCTCTTATAGATGGATATGATATATTCATACGTGGCCTGTGACAGAGAGAAGATAACATTGCCTCACTTATAAGCTATAAAACATCCATAGCTACTTTTCCTACCAGGTGAAAGTAAGCAGCCTTCATCCTGGTGGTGGTTCTATGAGAAGGTGGTCATTAAATGTAAGCCAGTTTTGAAGTGCACTCATGGATCCATTCACCCAAGATTCCAACAATATTCATTCACAAGTTAACCCTTTTATGCCAATACTCACTGTTCCCTCTATCTGCTTATTCATGTATACATGCATTTAGAAAAAAAACAACAACATTGAGCTGGACACAGAGAATCCATAGACACCACAGGTCTTCCCTGAGCTCTTGGAGTTCCCATCATTAGTGAGGACAGACACAAAGCAAACAAGAAACACAGAGTAGACCCATAAAAGTCAGATGGGAATAAGTGCACCCAAGACATTTAGCAAGAAAAATACTGTGTTTGGAGATAGGAGTCTCAGGTCTTATCTGAGAGTGACAGGAGGAGTCTTTCACAAGATGCTGGAGAAGGCCACTCTGGAAGAGCCATGAGAGACAAAAGTGGAACAAGAGGACAGTCAATCCAAGCCAGGGACAAGACATCTTTTGAGCCCAAGCAACCACAAGAAAACTGAGGGTGGGGTATGAGGTAAATGAATAGAGTCAGGGGCTGTGGCAAAACAAGCACAGGAGGAAACATAGGTCTCTGGGTCCACAAGATCATAAAGAGGGACAAGTGTGGTAAGTCATAATTTTAAATTCTCTCTCTCTCTCTCTCTCTCTCTCTCTCTCTCTCTCTCTCTC
>LOJH01010209.1:14442-27666 GCA_001685095.1 Ellobius talpinus
GGAACCGCATGAATTATCTATGTGTACACATGCGTACACACTCCTGTACAACAACTCAAGAGTGAGGAGTACGCTGTGCCCAAGCATCCCTTTAGAATCCTGTCAGTCCTATCAATTACTTAGCCAACTTCTTTATCAAAAATGGTTTCTCTCAGGCATAGGCCAACTCATCCATATCCTCTTAATCTCAACCCACAATTGCATCATTCACTGGCTTGCCTCGGTGTCTTCAGCTCTAAAATGGGAATGGGAATGCTACTTCGCACCCTGGCGACCTTCCTACATACCGAATCCCTCCAGGGCAGATCATTTCCTTCTCATAGGCCACCCTATGAAACAATGAGGGCCAAAGCTTTACGGGGAGGCAAAGGGGAAGGCCAGCCCTCATGGTGGCTGCATTGTTCCCAGGGACTTTGAAGCTTACACAGAATGTCAGAGGATCCCCTTGAAGGTGCTCTGAATAGCCAACATGGAAACTATTTACCGATGTGTACCTGTGCACAAACCGGAGTGGCCTCTGCCCTAGTCACCTCCTGTGAATTATAGATTGATGATATTTGAAATAAGGAGGAATACTGGAGCCAGTAAGAAAGGACTCTGCATTCCCATAAATAGCAACGTTTATCACTACAATGTCTGCCAAAGGCGGCCGTGGATGTAGATTGCCCTCTCCTCTTCTGAGGCCAGTGAGGATGGAAGGAGCAATGTGCATCTGAAAACAATCCTTCACGGCTCCTGATCCCTCGTCTAGACGTCTCATGAGATTTTGAGACACCTGCCCTTGTTCCCATTTGGAAGAGTCACTTTTGTGCCATTGACTCAACCCAACCAAGTCATTTTGACTTCCAGAAAGCTCTAAAGCACAAAGTTAATTCTCCACTGTGAAGAAGAAGCACGCAAGCACAAGTTTCTCCTAAGAAAGAGTGACAGCGACACTCTACCCGCCTGCTCTGGGTCGTGCTGCAACAACAAACACACCTAAGGAGGTTTAGTTCCCGTCCATAAGACATGTCCTCTGAGGCTCTGCCGGCATCCAAGATGCAGGCTGAATGAACAGTCACACACGGGACATGCCATTCTCCCATCAGGGGGAAACAGAGGCACAGAAAACCTCCTCACTTTTGCTCTCAGGTTGTTAGTCATAGAAAGTTCTGTGACAGGGCCTGGTGTCAGCAGGCTGGTAAATTCTCTTAAGGGGATTTGAAATAAATAATTGAGATCAATGATTTAATCCATCATAGATCCCCTTAGAATTTGAAAAATGGATACATAACTGAAAACTGTTTGTGAGGTACAGTTTAAGATGTATGATGGTCATTGGTTCATCCCACAAAACCACGCAGCCCTCAGAGGAGGATGTAGGCTTACGTTTTCCTGCTCCTGTTGAACTGAGGCAGTAGGAATCAGTCCTGTCTACAGAAGCAGAAGCGGTGAGCATCAGGCCATTGGAAAACCTACAGGCCAGCGCATGACAATATTACCTACCTTGGGCTCTCATGGCACAGTGAGCCCTCTGCCAGTCTGAATCCTGGCTGGCTCAGTATAATTGACCCCTTGCCAAGTCACCGAGGACATGAAGCATGACTGAGCAATGACATTACATTGAGCAGAGCATCCAGGATGCTGGTTGTTTGTTACCATGGTAAAACCTACCCTGCCTTGCCTGATACAAAATGTCATGATGACACTTTGACAAGAGGGCTATTGTACACGCCAAGCACACCAGACTCACCAGGAAGTGCATTTGCAGCTAGCATCTTTGCAGAATGTCTTCTTCCTGCTGCAATTCTCTTCCTTGGTAAGACTTTAACACCAAACAGGCTGATTTCAATCTGTCTCTATTCTGGCATGTTGGTGTGTCTGGACAATTTATATATATATATATATATGTGTGTGTGTGTGTGTGTGTGTGTGTGTGTGCATGTATGTGTGTATACACATACATTACATATATCTGGGAGGGTTTATATCTTTATATTAATATTTAAATAAATGTATATTTTTATCCTATGGTATCACACATGCAACCCTTTATAATGGGACCTGGGACACACTAACGCAGAGAACAACTATGTGGTTCTGCATATTTTCCTATCTTCATCACTGACAAGCATTTGGCAGCCCCTGGCTGACAATTTTTACATTTATTTATGTATTTATACTGAGAGCACGTGTACATGTGTGTGCACACACGGTGGTTCATGTGCAGAAGTCAAAAAACAACTCATAGGAGTCCTTTCTCTCCACCCATATGGATCCTGAAAATCAAACTCAAGTCACCAGATTTGGTGGCACACACCTTACCTGCTGTGAGTCAGTTCACTGGCCCACTAATTATTTCCAAAGATGTACCTCATGTTTTATATTCAGAACCTTAAAAACAATTTGAAAGGTTAAAACCATTTTTATTGGACACATGATAAAGGTTGGCTCTGGGGTAAGAGGTTGGGGTGGAAATGACTTGCCCAGAGTCACATAACTGAAGTGGCGAAGTCAAGATCAACGTCGGTGCTGCCCAGCTCCCAGCCGCCTGCCCATCTGCCTCTGCAGAGAAGCCTTGTCCACCAGGCGCACGTGAGGACCGCGACAAGGATGGCACTGAGCACAACTCATGGCTGAGCCTGCAACATTGCCTGATGCTGGTTGTCCTCAGCTATTAACCTTCCTGCCCTCCCTAACCTGACCAAGGGGGGCAAGCAACGATGAGCCATGGGGCTGGAAAGATGGCTCAGTACATAAAGTGTTTGCTTCATAAGCGTGAGGACCTGGAACTGATCCCCCAGAACCCATGGTTTAAAAGCATGGTGGCATGTGTGTATGATCTCAAACATGGCAAGTAGAGCCAAGGGACTCCCTGGGACTGACTGGGCAGCCAGCCTAGCCTAGGGGGCAAGTTACAGGCCATGACAGACCTTGCTGGGGAAAAACCCTGGTGACAAGATCATGAGGAGTCCCCACAGTTGGTCTTATACTCTGTGTTCATGTACACACAAGCACACACGCATGCACAGAGGAACATGCACATACAGATAACAATATACTTTAAAAGGGTAGTCTACTGGCCTTTTCTCTCCAGGTATAACCAGTTCCATGTTATCTCACTGGATAACTGTTCCAGCAGTATCACTGGGCCAACCTGATCCAATGTGGCCCAGTGTCATGCCAGGTGTAACCCACAGTGCAATCAAGAAGCCAGCTGACCAACCACAGGGAAGAGAAAATAAAAATCTAGTGTTAGAAAAGAAGAATCTATTGTGAAAGTCTGGACTCCCCGCCAGAGTACAGGAGTGAAGACATCAATTTAGGCCAGCCTAGCTCAGATTGGCTGAGGTTCCCCCTTCACTGTGACACCTCAGCAAGAGCCCTTTGTGGGGGGAGGAGGACAGTGGTGGTGATGGTGGTGATGATGTTGGAGAGGGTGATGAGAGTGATAATGGTGATACCAATTCCCTAGTCACAATGTCATCCTTAGAAGACTTGAATTAAGTAGCTATTAATTAAATACATTTCCTTTTATGTTTTCTCATTTTTATGTAACATGTTTATGATAGGAGATTTGTGGATAATAACGTACAGAATAACACATAAAATACGAGGAAACAGGACCACAAAAACTGATTCTCCTACAGGCCAATGTTACATTTCCATTGGCCCAAAATTAAGCAGGTTTAATACAATTCAGAAAACTAAAGTGATAATAAAGATTGTGTTTGCCGATGACAGTTGACCCTTAGGCTAGGGGAAGACCCACTACGGATGGGGAATGACCATATGAGAGGACACCAAGTCCAGCGTAAGCTTGGTAGATTATAGTGAGTTCCAGCAGCAGCCCCAGATTCTCCTGTCATCACGAGTCTGGCACAGATGTCCTCCAGCTTTTGGTGGACACACTAGCGCTAGCGAAAGATTCACCTTGGCTGGGCACACCCATCCCTGGTAGGGAAGAGATGCATTATCAATATTTTATGTCCCCATTTGTCAAAGCAAAGCATTGAGTGATGTCACATACGCAGGTAGATTGATGCAGTGGTTTCAGATCAAATAAATACAATCTAGCAAAACGTTAGACGAGGCACAATGGGACATCTTATGACCAGTGGCCACCCACGACCCAGGACAAGGGGAACAGGGGAGAGAGTACCAGAGATTCTTACCACTTGTCTCACCCTAGGGTCTCTTCCTATGAGCCCACAGACAGATCCGAGGACATGTTTAAATATTTCACCTGCTCCTCTTCCACCCATCAAACTCATGATTTTCACCAATGCAGGAGGTGAGCCTGCTCAGTTCACCTGTCTGCTCTTCTCCCATCCTCCCCTCAGCATCGTGACATCATTACACAGTGACACAGGCCAAAAGGGAGCAACCTCCTGGGTATATCTCTCTCCTTACAGGGAGAACACGTCCACTCTCATCCTCCACAGCCAGCACTGCAGACCAAGTCGTCAGGGCAAGGGGGGGCAGAGCATCCACATGGTCCTTCTGCGGATGACCGCTTACAGAAGCCAAGAAACCCCTAACAAAATACAATCATTCCCCCTACTGAAAAGTCACCAGAAGGCTGGGTGTGGGGTGCACGCCTTTCATCCCAGCACTAGAGAAGAGAAGCCAGTGGCCTTCTTTGAGTCTGAGGGCAGGCCAGTCAGGGCTGAGCTGGGAGCCCTTGTCTTGAAAACAATTCAGTTAGTCTTTTAAAAAGATATAAAAGCTTCCAGAGAGTCCCAGGAAAATCTAGATACCTCATATGAGCCTCCAAGGCCTTGCAGCCATCACTTGCTTGCAGCCTGTGTGCCGGTTCCAATCTCCGGCCACTTGCTTGTCTGACTCACACTGAGCCACATGAGTTTTCAGCTCTTTCTCAGGGAAGCCTTCTCAGAACCTGCCCGTAGGAACCACTTCCAGCACACTGAACAGGCACAGGCTGCTGGAGACCTCCCTCATTCATTCAGTTATTAGCAGTCGGGCAATATTCTCCGCAAGCATGGTGCCTTGCCTTTCTGGGTGCTGTGTGCCCAGAGTCCTGGACCAAGTAAATATGAATGAATGACAGCTCTTGTGTGGTCACAAACCAGCTTGGCTCCTTATGCATACAGGGAAAAAATAAGTTTAGAGTCTTTTTAAATTGTCAAAAGACAACAAAGATCAGGCTGCGGCCTCTGTCTTCTGTGCGGCTCACTGATGAGAACCAGGTGGGTCAGGTGGGTCTGCTGAGCTGCAGACAGCTCTTGATATCTCTCTCCATCAGAGTGGCTTTTGGTCCCAAGCTCCCACCGGCTCATCTGATAGTCTACACCTCCGTGAAGGGAACCCTGGCCTCTCAGGTGTCACAGATACATCATCCCCTCTTTTAACCCTTTGCGGACCATCAACTCCTCAAGCCCTGAGCTGTGGCTAGTTCATGGGGCTTCTTGATGGAAGGAGGCTTGCTTCCTCTGGACTCTCCACTGCCACCTGCTGGGAATTTCATGTCATAAACATACAAATCAGCCTCTTAGATGGAAGGTGGTCGGTAAACAACCTACACGACCATATATGGGGACCCCAGGTGAGCTTGTCCATTCAATCCCATGCTTGTGGCTGACACCCAGACATCCTCACCTCTCCAGTCCTTGGTGTTCACAGCACTGTATCCTCTCCCAGGACTCTTACACTGTTTCCAAGTTGGCTTCACGGATGGTAGTCTTACTTGGGGTGTCCCCTCCATGATGTGCAGAACAACCCCTGAAACAAATTCCCACTCTTTATCCCCAACCAGGCATCCATAGTCTCTTCGGTGGAGCTAAAGAACAAAACAGACCACTTTTGCGTGTCACAGTGTGCAACCTGTCCTCACTCCGCCGCCGTACCTGAGCCCTGAGCCCTGAGCCCATGGTAAGCTGGCTCCCATCTGACCTCACTGTGACACTAGCCGGCCTGAGATGTCCTCGCTTCCTTTCTGATAATTACTCGCCCCCAGAACCCCTAGGGTTGCCTTTCGGGGGCCTTGGCAGACTCAGAAGCTCCCCGTGTGCTTTTCCACAGAGGTGACAGACCACGTGTGGGCAGCGCCATCTGACTATAATTTTTAGGATAAAAGTTGCCTTTTGTTTTCTATTTTCAGCAAGAACTACAATCTGGCCTGTGATTGGTGCTCGATAAAAGAGATAAAATCCATGATTTCTTATAAACAAGGTCTGATCTTTTTAATTGCACCTCAGGCCTGTGATATTTCCTCTTCACTGGCAGTGTGCACCCAGAGTCAAACAACACCTAGTTTTCCTCTGGGGGTGCCATGTTGTGCATGGTCATTGTGTTTTAATTATGGCCCTGATGGGCTCGTTTGTTGAAAACTTGGTATCTACAGCTTGTGGCTCTGTTTAGGAAGTTTGGGGAACCTTGGCCGGAAGAAATGAGTCACTGAAGGGCGGACCATGAGAGGTAGAGCCTGACCCTGCTTCCTTGATCTGCCCAGGTGCGGGGTGTCTCAGCCACTCACTTCTGTTGCTGCAGACTTAGCTGTGCCTCCCTGTCTCCGATGCACCGCACCCTCTCACTGTGATCCAGAACAAAGCCTTCTCTCTTGCTGCTGTCGACCGTCCCCGCAGTGGTGAGAAAAGTGTACAGTGTTGTACTGCAAGTCTGACTGCCATTCCGTCCTTTCTCCCACCCAGGAGTGGCCATGCATTCCACAGAGTCCATCTGACATGACAGATTGCTCAAAGCAGAAATGCAAAAAGCGAACTTATCCCCAACACTCAGTCTCGAAATTTCACACAAGGTTCTGCGAAACAGAAGGGAGGCCCCATCCAGGCTGATAAAGACCTCATTGTCACAAAGGTTGGTGAGGCCAGGAAGCTGGACTGGGGAAGCAGCAGTCGCTGGGACTTCATCCCACTTACTCCCATGCATTAGAAGGTCCTTGATGTCACCTAGATTTGCAGCCAGGTCCCAACAAGTGAGCCTCTCATGAGACAAGGTGTGGGGAGGGGGTCTGGACATAGTTTCTAAGCTAAAGTCGAAGGTAGGCCACCACTGAACCCTCCCACTGCAGCAACGACAGCAGAGACTGTGAGCCAGGGCACCTAACAGTGCCTCCACTGCCTTCTAAAGACTCAACTTCTAACACAGGAAGGTTGTATTTATAATGTATAATGCGCTATTTTAAACACACACATACGATATTCTAACACAGCAAATCTCCTGATTCCTTCCTCAAATTTGCTTTGTGCTCCTATCTTTGACAGTTTTAGATGTATACCTGAGGAATTCTCACTCTTTTTGCCCCCATTAATCCCCATTTCTCTGTTCCTCACTCACTGACACCCTTCTTTCCCACCAAGTTCCTCTCCTCCTTCCAAGTCTTGTTTTGCGTGTGACGCACTGACTTTAATTGTAGTGCCTTCGTGAGCATGGATGGGAAGTTCCTCAGAGAAGCACCAGCAACGTGTCAGCGGCTACACCACTGAAGAGAGGGACATGGCTCTGAGTTCATTGTCTTCCTGCTGAAAACACAGCATGGACCATGTCACCTACTTCATAAAAGCTGGGCTCAAGTCCAAGGCTTGGTGCATGCTAAGTGGGCACTCTACAAATTGAGCTACATCCCCAGTCCCTAACAAGACCATTCTGATGGTTAAGCAGGGGGTGGGTGGCAGGCTCACTTATGCTTGGTCCCCAGTGAAGATCTCCACATACCTTGCTCTGTGTGAAGACCCAGTCCCACCTTTGAGGGACCAGAAGTTCAGAGCAAGGCTTTAAAGAAGCCTCCTCTCTAACAGGCCAGAGCATAAATGTGTACTGGGGACAGCTTCTACCACAGCCATCAGTTTTAGCATCAATTATGGAAGCAGCCACAGGCAGGAAGGGGGAAAAACCAACGCGGATGTGTTGACAGAGGTTTCTGTCCCACCAGGTCACGCAGTGCTTCAGTCCCAACGAAACACAGAGGTCTACATCAATTTTTAACTGGTTGGCCTAGTAGCTCAGGCTTCTTATTGACTAATTTCTACATCTTAACCCATAATTCTTGTCTGTGTTAGCCACGCAGCTTGGTACCTTTTATCAGTGAGGCATTCTCATCTTGCTTCCTATGCATCTGGGTTACAGACCATTGTCCCACAACAGGGCTGCATCCTGATGTAGGTTTGTTTATGGACACATTATCATTTTTGTTTTCAGCCCTTTTAAAAGTGTCAAAGCCATATCCATCTTTCTATTCGGTAACACAGAGGACCATGCGGTGCAGAACAGGGTCACACATGGAGGGGTGGGGTGCCCAGGAAGATCAGGAGCTCCCCTCCCTCTCTAAGAACACCCCACTCCAGATGGGCTCTGCTTGATCTGGGTCAGTACTGAGACCCAGCAGGCAGTGTGGCTGGAGAAGGAGCCTGAGACTGGAGAGCCTGAATCATTTGCATTTGCCTCTGAGTGGAAATCTAACAGGAAGCAGAGGGTCCCTGACCTTTTGCAGAGCTCTGATTGAACGCATATGCAGAAGCAGGGCTCCATCAGTAAACAGCGCTGTTATTAATATTGCATTTTCAAAGGAAAAGATTAAAGAACACGAGCCTCTTACTTTTAATGGATTTTTACACTGACTCATTCCCTTTCTGACTTGCTTAGGTTTCTTTGTTCAGAAACTGCTCCCCCAACTTCAGTTTCCCCAGCTCTTCTCCTCATAGCATTTATCCTTGTTTGGAGACTCAAAGTCGTCAACTCCATCCCACCCCAAGAGAGCCTCTCTTTGTCCAGCCCCTCTCTGCAGGCACCCCAGGAAATCCAATGTTCCCTTCTGTTCTCCAAGGACACCAGGCATGCACACACCTGGTATACATACATGCAGGCAAAACACTCATACACACAAAATAAGTAAATCTACAACATAAAAGTAAAATAACAAATTCCAGATCTTCACCCCTATCAGCATGGGAACTGTGCAAAAAGCCATCCCCTACTATTGCTGTGGCAATATCTCTCATCTACAAAGCAGCTACTGCCAACACAGCATTCAAATGACGTAATTCAAACTTTCTAGTCACTGACTGAGCTGGCTAGTTTTATGTCAACTTGACACAAGCTAGAGTCATTCTAGAATCGAGAGTCTCAGTTGAGAAAATGCTCCCACTAGGACGGCCTGTGAGCAAGCCAGGAAGCCGCATTCCTCCACGGCCTCGACTTCAGTTACTGCCTTGAGTTCCTGCCCTGACTTTCGTTGGTGGTGGAGTGATGATCTGAGAGTTATAACACACTCGGAACTCTCTCGTCCCTTTTGCTTTTGGCCATGGTGTTTTATTACAGAAACAGAAACGCTAAGATACCAACAAAACCAAAGAAGGCAGGTAGGACGCTCACAAGGACCTGGGATCTTAGATGACAGGAACTGTGACAAACTCTTAAATAACACAACACATCTGGACTTGCCTAAAGACAAATCAGTTTTCCCCACTGGGGCTCTCGGTTGGAAAATACACCATCTGGTTCTCTGCTATTAGTTGCCCTGTCTTCCCTGGGTGCTTTCTTTGGGCTTTGCCAGTTTCCTCAATAGTTTCTCTTACAGGCTACAGAACCCTTGCCATCCTCTCTATGCCATCATCTATGGAGCCCCTCTAAAGTTCATCTCTCAGGCTGCTGGCTTTCCTCAGGGTACAGGTCGACTGTGCGGTAGAATATTAGAATATTCCACCTCTGTTTTTCTTATGCTTCCTCATGTTTGGGGGGAAACTCAATAGAAAGGATGCTTCACTCATGGCAGACATTGTACCAGGAGGCAGCTGTGGCCTTGCTACCATCAAGGCGTATGAAGGGTTTTTCTGCCAAATTATTGTTTTGTACTTTGTAAAGGCCACCATCTGACTCAATACTTTGAGATGGAGGCAATATCCTGGGTGATACCAAGCTTCCCCTACAAGTTTCTTTGAGTAGTTATTGATGGTTCATACAGCCTACTTTGGCTCTGCCCCTCATGGTCACCAAGTGCCAGCCTTCAACTGACTACATACCTATCCTGGCTTTAGCTGTGAAATGTCTTTTTCCCTTCCTGCTTCCCTGTCTTTGTACTTGTATTAGTATGACATGTCTCCTCCGTAGTTCTAACCTGCTGCCTTCTTTACTCACTTGTGATGCTCAGATTAGCCCAGCCTTTCCCCGTCATCGGATTTCCCCAATCCCTTCTGAAGATTCACCTTGGGCTTTCCCCACTCCAGTTCTCTGGACAGGTATGGAGAATCCTTGTACCTCTAAGTAATAACTGCTTTTTAGAAGCCAAGATTCAACACAATCCATACTGAGCAAGCCTTCCTACCAGGTCCCTCAGATTTCAACAGCTAAAGGTTTTTTAGAAGAGGCCAGCCTCTGCCAAGGGCACATCTGAACTGAACTGGGAGATCTATATTAGCTCCCTCCTGCACTGGGTTATATAGCTCAGTAGTAGAGCACATGTCTAGAATGTGTGAGGCCCTGAGGTCCATCCCCACCATTCCTAATCATCGTCATTACCAACATCATGGCCATCTAGGAATTATTCTTGGGGAAATCCAAGTCGATCACCTCTAGTGTCTATGAGAAGAGCAGGAGATGGCCAGAAGCCCCAGTCTCTCCATCCTTCCAGAGTGTGGCCACCCAGTTTTGGTATCCAAAGAATAGAAGACAATAGTCCAACAGTGGTCATACAAGCAAGCAATGGAAATACGACCAGGGAACATCTTCATGGAGCTGCCTGATATAGGGGAACTGAGCCTTCATTTCCTAGAAAACTCTGACGCCCATCCCGGCCTCCCTCCTGGTTCACGTCACAGCACTGACAGCAGCTGGCTTCCTCAGTGGCAGTAGACACTATAAGCTTCCTTGTCCTCAGAGCTAACCTGGCATCAGATTCATGGGCAGCAGTCTGGGGCTGCTGTGCTCTGTGTCCTCATGATGTTTCAGTTCCCATTGCTTTTTAGGAGCTTATCCTGCGAGTTTTCTCTCCTAAGCAACGCCTTCATAGTGACGTTTGCTATTCTG
Source organism: Ellobius talpinus (assembly GCA_001685095.1). Classification (NCBI taxonomy): domain Eukaryota; kingdom Metazoa; phylum Chordata; class Mammalia; order Rodentia; family Cricetidae; genus Ellobius; species Ellobius talpinus. The sequence continues at coordinate 25,423 of LOJH01010209.1, forward strand.
TATGCCGTGTGCCATGCTGACTTGGGCTGCCATCACAAAACAGTACCAACTGGGCGGTGTCAACAACAACATTTATGTCCCCAAAGTCTGGAGACTGGAAATCTCAGATTGAAGCACAGTTGATTTTTTTCCTGGTGAGAGCTCTGTTCCTAGCTTGGGGCCAACGCCTCCTCTCCATGTCCTCACATAGCCTCTGCCTAGGCAGAGATGGAGATTTCCATGGACTTTCTCTTCCTACAAAGAAATCAATCCTGTTGGACCAGCTCCCTCCGCTGCATGAGGACCACACTCAACCTTAATTACTCATATGGTTTCTATTCCCAAACAATCAAGGCCTGGGACTTTGGTGTATGGATTTGGGGGAAACATCGTTCAGTCTGTGATACTTCAGAAATTGCTTGTGTTCTTTCTGGATCAAGTCAGGGTAATAGTAAAGGGACCCTCATGTTTCCATTGTCACTGGGGGTTCTGAGCTTTGACATCAGCTCCCCATACAGTAGTGAAACCAAGCCAGCCAGCCAGCCTGATACTTGCAGCTGAGACCAAGCTGTGCCTATAACTTGGTAAACACCTCAAGCACATTCTGACTACATCGTATTGGCTCTTTATCCCACCTGGAAGTCCTAAGAATGCTAAAATCTCTATTGCTCCCTTCAATATTTATACTTTGAATATTGTATTCCCCCATATTTGAGCATGTGAGCTTTCCATTGGTAAAAGAGGCACCAGGAAGCGGGGTAAGGATACACATACCAGCAATCCTGGAATTTGGGAGGTGGAAGCAGGAGAAGCAGGAGTTCAAGGTCATTCTCAGCTACTAGCAAGCTCAAGACCACTCTAGACTACAGGAGACCATGTCTCGAAAAGCAAAACAGCAAGTAAAACCATCCAGGGCAGGGAGGTAGAGGGGCCTGTGTTTGGAGGCCCTGAAGAAGGTCAACACAGTGAATGCGGCAGGGACGCCAGAGCTGTCCTCTTCACCATGCAGCAGCATCCAGGGAGACTCACAGGATGCAGCCCCTGGCAGGAAGGACACTGTCCAGTGGCTATGACAGTCCCCAGCATTGCTGTCCACAGGTCTGAAGAGCACTGTTCAACCTCATCCAGCAGTGTTCGCACTTCTGTCCCCACCTCAAACACAGACTCACTCTGAATTATCCATCTTGTCAGGTGGCCCATGTCTCCCACAGCCCCTTCTCGACAGCAATGTCTTAGAGGCCACGGAGCCCTGGGGCAAGCATTCACCTGCTATAAAGACCTGGGGAGAGCGTAGACAGTTGCTGGCCGTGACCTATATCCACAGGGCCAATTTGCTCGTTTGGTTCATGGTTTTTATCTCCTAGCATTTCTAAAGATCCTCTCTGCAAACTCATCTGCCACAGCCAGTACGACATGCTGCTTTGTTTTTAAGCTCAGGCCAACCATGACTGTTTTGTCCAAGATGACACTGAGCTCCCATCACCTAAATATGATATTCATCAAAAGCAAGATGATTGACGCTACCTACAACACTGAACCTTGTCACTGCTTGGGTAGCAAACTGAGTTGGTCAACTTTCTGTCACGAAGATGAAATGCCCAGAGTGATCCATTTATAAAGATATAAGGTTTGTTTGGGGTCACAGATTTGGAGATTTGGGTTGATGATCACTTGTCCCCTGTTCCCTTGGGTGTTGTGGAGTGGCTCAGTGCGGCAGAGTAGAGTTGCTTACTGCACAAACCACAAAGTAAAGAAGAGAAGCAGGGACCTCACTTCTCTACACTCAAGGACACACATCAATGACCTAGCCATCCTCCATAATGTCCCATCGCTCATAAACACCCATAATAACCTGAAGAAAGATTCATAAAATAAATCCCACACTAGCTCAGAATTGAGTATAATAGAGGATTATATTTAGGAGTAGACTCACAGATTACAATCCACTGCTCAAACAGGGAACAGCAACCAAATCCAGTAGCCAAGAAAGAGGCCAAACCCACGCACTTTATATCGGCATATATAGTATAAGAGGCCATGCCCAAGTGGGAGGGTAACTTAAAGGCTACTGGCAGTAGGAATTCCTACACACCTCCCCTTTTGCTTAAATAAGAAAGTTCTAAGTCTAATACAAAGTTATATACAATAAGAACAGATATCAGGTATAAAAATTAGAATTACAGCCCGCATAAACAATATCAAGAAAGAAACATGTGATAAATGTTTTAATAATTATCCTATCCTAATGAGTTTAAGTCTTGTATA
>LOJH01010210.1:0-24322 GCA_001685095.1 Ellobius talpinus
TCACTGGGAGTGGGCGTGGCTTGCCTCTTAAAGAGTCAAAAACCATAACAGAACGCAGTTCAGTCCTGTTAGGAATATTTCCTAACGCAAGCTCCCTGCCAACGCAAAATTCCCAATCAAGCCAAATCAAAACAAACCAAATTAAAAAATATCCAGGTTTAATGGAAGTTCTGCGCTCTTGGGTAGCCGAGGGGGGCGGGGGGGGGGAACTGAGAAGCCACGCAAAAGCGACCACTGGGAGGAAAAAAAGGAGATCACGTGTTCCTCTTTCGGGAGATCACTTAAATACCCTGGGGGAAAGGGGTCCTGACCTCCAGGGAGCGGTCAGGACCTGGCCTGCTGGGATTTGGAGTCCAGACCAGGCCTGGGGGCTGAGATAGATGTGAAGGGCTGGGCCCTAGGCTCCCAATGTGACAAGTCCCTTTTCCAGTGCAGCTTTCCCTGAGCTTCTTCCCCTTTCTTAGTTCTGTTTTTTCTTTGCCCTCTATCTTCCCTCCTCCTTCAGTTTTCCTTCTTTTTTTCCTTTTCTCCTCCCTCACCTCTTTCCCATCTCCCTCCCCTTCATTCTGCTTTACCCTCTTTTATAACTCAGCTCTGCACTTTATTCTCTAGGTCCCCAAGTCAGGCGAGGCTTCCTGTGACACAACCCTCAGGATAGGGTAGGTAGTAATCGGTTTACTGAGCTGTAAGCACAAGGACAGTTTGCCTTGCTGATTTTTAACAGGATTGGCTTTCACACTTCTCCCATCCTCAGTGCAGTCTCCAGGAGGAAGAACTAGAGGCTCACAGCAAGTGATGAGTCAATGGTGTTTTGACATAGTCTGTCTTCAGAGGAGAATCACATTTCATGGAGAGAGGTGTTTCCCTTTTTGAAAATTGCTTGTGAAATGTATGAGTCATTGAGCCATTGCCAACAGCCAAAAGAAGTTCCTGAGAGTCCTGGGCAGACAAATCATGGCTCCTCTAACCTTTCGGAGTCTTGCTGAACCAGCTTTTCCCATTGAGGGGTCCAGAAAGCAGTGAGCATGGAGATGGAAGCTCCCCTCCCTCAATGCGTCCTGTGGCTTAATCTTGGTTAAAAAAAAAATGGTACCAGCAGACAGGGGCTCAAGGGGATAACGCTGCTGTGGTTTGGCTCCAGCCCTCCCTTAATTCTCTGGAAGTGTGGGCTTTCCAGTTTGTGGGGATATTTGAGGAATTTGTCATGTGGTAGATAGAGAAGGTGAGGGATACTTAACATACTGCTTATGGATCCAAAAAAGACAGGTTCCCACAGCAGTGTGCCTGAAGAACGTGTTTCCTCCCTAGCTTTTTAAGGGGAAGTCAGGGGGCAATTTTGAGGTTTCCTTAGTATGGCTGGGGATCTTATCTTTGACCAAAGATGTTGCTCCAAATGCGGTCAAGCATCTGCTTTTGGCCCTGTAGTGGGTTTCTACTTGCCAGTATGCCAACACAGACTTGTGTGAAATCCTTCAGGGGAGGGAGGTTGAATTGTACGTCAAAATCGCCAGCAGTAAAGAAGTTTCAAGGACTAGAATTTAAGATGACCTGCATTGAACCATATTGCCTATATGAAAGCAGCCTGGTTATAGTCAGTTTTCAACTTGCACTTCATCTCTGTGAGAGAGGTTGAAAAGCAATGCCAAGGGTCCTGCCACTCTAACTATTTCCCAGTCATGTAGGAAAGATCATTCTACTATTTATATTTATTATTTGAAATGCTGGGGATTGAAACTAGGGCCTCAAATATGCTAGGTAAGTGATCTACTAGTGAGCTATATCAGCAACCTTATTTACGCTTTTTATTTTGAGACAGTCTTAATTGAATTGCCCAGAGTAGCTTTGAACTCACTCTATAGCCCAGACAAGCCTTGGATTTATAATCCTTTTACCTCAGCCTACCAGGATCTGGGATTACAGACTTATAACTCCAGGTCCTGGTGAGAAAGATTATTCTGATGACCTCACTGCCTACTGGGGAGTGAAAGCTGAGAAATGAGGCTTCTGAGTCCCAGACCAAGTAGGAGATTTCAGCCCCTAGCAACAGATTGTAGACCATATGATGAGACTTTTTTTTCCCCTAGGGCAAGCTATGCATTGAATACTAAAAGGGAATTTTATTTACTTATTTTTAACTAGGAAGCAAAACAAATATTTTTGGAATATGAGTTGTACAAGTGTGAAGCTGAAACCAGAGAGTAATTGGCACAACATTTCAACAGTCTTGTCTCTGAGAACGAAGTTCAAAGCCACCTGTCTCTGCTCTAGGATGTTTCTGATTGACTGAAGCAGTGTCTGTGGAAGCTCTTTCCCTGGTGACAGTCTGCCCTTGCTGCTATTCGTACTATCTCAGAAGTCCCTTGCTACCCTGTCTTCTGCTCACATGAGTCCTGGATGAAAAGTCATTCTGCTCCACTGAAAACTTTTTGAAATTATGTGTTTGTTTAGTCATTTAAAAACGTCCGTACATATTTTGCTTGTGGACCGCCTATACTCTCTCAGTGTGTAGAGGGACATGTGGAATCCAGGAAGATTTTCCGGCTATCTATTTCAAGGCAGATCATTCTTTGTGTGTGTCAAAGCTGCCATCCTCCCCCAAGATACACAGCAGGGTTGTTAGTTAAATATGGCTTACTGCACTTCTTTCCAGCCATGGCCGCTGCTGAAAAGAATGCTTTTTCTGTTGTGTCCCTTGACCCAGGACTCCAAGAAAGTATTTTATCTCTCCTTCTTCCTTTCCCTGCTTCCCTTTCCCCCTTTCCCCTTTATCTTCCTCATCTTTCTTTCCTCTCCCTCATTCTTACCTTCCTTGATTTGTTAAGGAAGTTTTACTATGGAGGCTAAGCTGATCTCAGGATCCTCCTGTCTCAACCTCTTTTGTGCTTGGATTACAAGCATACCTCATGTACCATTTTTTTATATGGCCACATGGCTTTTCTTCAATGTAATAGGAGGTGACAATATCTTTAATAGATATACTTCTCTCTAACCTGAGAGTGTTTAATTCATATTTAAAACTGTATAGTCCCCCTAGAAAACATATTAAACTGACCAGGAGACAAACTTGGACACTGGATTACAAAGTGTGAACGTGTGCAGGCACACACACACACACACACACACACTCTCTCACACACACACGCGCACGAAAAAAAAGCAAAAAGAAAAAACCCAACAACAAATAAAATAATAACAAGAAAACACCTCAGCCAGCACTGCTCTCCACTGCTCTGCTGGGAACAGAATGGAACAAGGACGTCTGGATAAAGACCATGCTTCTTTCCCATGTCAAGGAACAGGAATGCCAAGGGTTGCAAAGTGGGAGAACTGGAGTCATTGTGTTGAAATCGTGTTGGTGGCAAACAGAGACTTTCAGTTTGTAGTGAATTTACACTGTTACCAGGGATGGAAAGAAACAATGAGAGTTTTATGAGATGTGTTTACACACCCAGAAAACACATTTAGCTCTGTGAAGCAGCATACTGCAGCAAATATTTGACATTCAGTTAAGATCCTCAAAATAGTTACCTTCCCAGTGGGTCAGCAAGTTCTGAATGTTTCCCAGTATTTTCAGGTACTGAGAGCCATAAATCCATATTTAATTAGCTTTGAATGAAATGTTAAAGATGATAGGCTCTTTGTGCTAAAAATGAAACCAAAGTGGGTCTAAGTTGATTTATGTCTAATTCAGAGTTGTAGTTTAATTAAAGTTTCGTACTGAATTTTAAACATCTTCCTGGCAGAGCCCTTTCCACGATATTCAAATGTGGAGCCTTCTAGCTAAGGAGTCTCCGTGTTCTGTCTTTGTCACCGTCCGTCTTTCTTATGTTTACGGAGTCATCTCAACATTCCTAACTGGCTTCTTTCCCATTAAATCGTTGATTTCTCAGTGACTTAAATTATGAAGCTCAAGTATAATATGTGTGCCTTTTTTTGCTTAATGGATGTCTTATTTTTGAATTTTGTCTGTCTTTTTCATTTCATTTTCATATGTGGGAAGGGATATGTTATGTTCTGAGTTTAAGTTTAGGGGGTGGAAGAGATGATATAACAAATGAAAAAATTAAAGAAAATGAGTTTTAAAATTGTGGTAGGAGGTGAAATTAAGATAGCAACAGGAAAGTGAAATTTAAAAAGTATATATAAAAACTTCAAATTTACCATGAAAACTTTCATAGATATGAAACTTTTACATGGAAAAATATTTACATAAAATACTTCTTCTGTCACCTTTTATTTCCCACACTAAAAAACGAGTTAAATTATGATTCTATTTCTATAAAAATTTTAAAAAATCAACCTATAAAACGAAAAATAGTTACAAAAGCAATTGAATGGATTGATTTTATTTATTCAGTCTTTGTTTTCTTTATGTATGTCTATATGCACATATGCTACTTAGATTATTTTATACATAGCATGTATATTTATGCATTAGATGATAGACAGACAACAGACAGACAGATAGATAGATGACAGATGATTTTGTTATTTCTCATTGTTAGAGTAATGTTATCATTTGAACCTTGAGTTAGCCCCCTAAAACCTAGTCGCACTTTGGTGCTATCATTGTAGAGCTTTGTGAAGCCAGGCCTGATGGAAGGTCAGCAGATTCAGTTTCAAAATAATGGCCTTGAAAGACATGATGGCAGCCTATTCATTCCTTTCTCTCCTTTGCATTCTGGCTAAACTGTTTGTAGCTGTAAGATGTGGCCACAGAGTTCCTGCTATGATGTATTTTCTCACAACAGGTCTACAAGCAACTCTCCCAACTAAGCATGGGTTGGAATCATAAAAAAAAAAAAAAACCACGGACTAGAATGTATCTTTTCAGTGTATGGGTTTATTAGGTCAGTTATTAGTGACAGTGGTGGAAGGTTGACTCTTTAGAGCAAACGTTCCCAACCTGTGGATGCGACCTCCTCGGGAGTCGCATATCAGATAATGTGCATATAAGTTATGTACATTCCAATTCATAATAGCAGCATGGTTATGAAAAAGCAATGAAATAATTTTGTAGCTGGGAGTCACCACAACATGAGGAACTGTATTAAAGGGTCACGGTACTAGGAAGGTTTAATGCGTAAGTATATCTCTCCTGTGACTTCTATATCTTAACCAGAAGGGAAATCCCCAACTACTCTTTAAAAAGATTTTTATTTTATGTGTATGAGTGTTTGCCTTCATGTGTGCCATGTGCATGCCTGCTGTCCACAGAGACCAGAAGAAAATCTCAGCTTCCCTGGAACTGATGCTACAGTTGTGAGCAGTCGTGTGGGTTCTGGGACTGAAAATGAGTTCTCTGCAAGGCAAGCAAGTGCTCCCAATTGCTGAGCCATCTTTCCAGAGCTCCTAGAGACATTTTTTATTGATTTTTATTGAGCTCTACATTTTTTCTCTGCTCCCCTTTCTGCCTCTCCCCTCCCCTTCAACCCTTTCTCAAGGTCTCCATGCTCCCAATGTACTCAGAAGATCTTGTCTTTTTCTACCACCCATGTAAATTAGAAGACTTTTAACACATCATTTTAATTATGTCTCCATTTATGTAGTTGCTTCCTTATTAATTTCTCCAGTCATTTATTTTTGGTTTGTTGATAGTCTCACTATGTAGTCCTCTCATTTGTGGCAATCCTCCTTCCTAAGCTTCTTGAGGGCTGGAACTACAGGTGTGTATAACCATACCTGGCCAACATCTCCTTTTTATGAAATCAGGGTCAGTGGGATGACTCAGGGAGAAAAAGCACTTGCAGAGACATCTAGTAACCGGACGTTGATCCTCAGAACCCATGTGATCCATGTGATCCTTAGGCCAGATGTGGTTGGCACAAATCTGTAGTCCCAAAACTTTTATGGCAAGATGAGAGGTGGAGACAGGAGGGTCAGCCAGAAGCTTGTAGGCCAGAGTTCTGAGGTACACAGTGCAGCAGCAGAAACAAGAGGGACCCTGCCTCAAAACAAGGGATCGTGAAAGAACTGACTACCAGAACGTTGTCATCCGAGCTATACAAGCTGTAGCATGTATGTGCCCATGTTAACACAAAAGTAACGACAGTTTCTATGGAGGGGGATGTGAGGTTTGAAGGCCATAGGGAGTCTGTGTCAACCCCTCAGTGTTTGCTTCAGACATTTCAGCTTATGGTCTGTGAATGCACTCCCCAGAACTGAATGACCCACTTAGAGTGTTCTTCCTAATAGTATGTGGGCTGATTTCTTTTACCCGTGTCTGTTTATGTGTTGCAAAGACTGCTTACATTTGCTTTATGCATAAATTCCAAGAGCAAGTGAAATAATTCACTAACATCTATAAAGAATATATTATTTTGTGTGTGTGTGTGTGTGTGTGTGTGGCATGTGTGGTGTGAGTATCTGTATACATATGTGCATGTATCTGTGGAGACCCCAAGAGGAAGCTATGGATCCCCCTAGAGCTGGAGTTTCCAGTGGTTGCGAGTTGCCTGATGTGTGCTAGCAACTGAATTAAGATCCTCTGTAAGAGCAGTATAAGCTCTGATTCACACAGCTGTCTCTTTAGCACCTATAAATAATATCTTAATGCAATTTAAAAATAATCTTAATATAATAAACAACACCTCAAAATGTTAACTGAAGACAGCATCATTATTGTATTTTGTTTATAGTTCCAAAGTCACTGGCTCAGGAAAATATATACATCAAAAAATACACTGCTCTGTATTCTATTTCTATATGATCTCTAATATTTAATATTAATCTCTCTATATTTCTTTGTATTTCCCTCACTTTGCTGGTGTATGCACTGTGTGCAGAAGGCTCCTCTTTCACCTTTATTAGTTTTAGTCTTATTAGCTATGTGACCTTACCTAGTTTTTCTGTTCTCCATCGTTCCATCTCTAACATGACTATAAAATTGCTGCTCACACAAGATTATTGGAATGATTCATTTAACTTATACATTTTAAACATATATGACAATGCCATGTAAAAAATGTTAGTATTGAGCCAGCAAGATTGCACAGTATGCAAAACTTCTTGCTACCATGCTTGACAACCTCAGATTGAGCCTCATGATCCATAAGGTAGAAGACAAGAACTGACTCCAGAAAGCTGTCTTCTGCCCTCCAGATGTGTGGCACATTTGTGCTCCCCTACCACAAAAAATAAATAAATATAATAAAGCAGTTGGTAATATTAGTCCTATAAAATGTTGATTTTTTTATCATTAGTATTTCATTGTTGTTTGTTTTATGATACTGTTTTTTTTTTACTGTGATTAAAAGCAATGTTTTGTCAGCCATTTTAGTGTTTGGAACTCACACCATCATATACCCTTCCAGTATGACCATTAATTAGCATTTTAACTCCTGCAGCAACTGCATTATAAGGTATCTATTTCTTGATTTGATTAGCATTTTCTCAAATGCTTGAGGTGAGACAGCAGAATAAAAGAGTTACCTCTAAGGACAAAGAGAACATTGCCCACTGTTCAGCCCCTGAGCTTCAGACCTTTAGAGAATCAACTAAACTATGAAATGGAAAGACTTGGAAAAGTAGCCCCTAGAGTGAGCATTGACCTCAATAAAATTCTACTACTCCTTTTAGGCTAAGCATTAAATTATCTACTAAGTTCTCTTTTCAAATGCCAAAACCTTCACTATCTTAACAAAACAATATAAGTCAGTGGTTCTCAACCTTCCTAATGGTGGGACACTCTAACACAGTTCTTCACATTGGGGTGACCCCCAAACATAAAGTTATTCAGTTACTACTTCATAACTGTAATTTTGCTACTGTTATGAATTGTAATGTAAATATATCATATGCAGGATACCTGATATGTGACCTCCAAAGGGGCTGCAAAGCCCAGATTGAGAACTGCTGATTTAAGTAGACCAGAGATGGTGAAGAGCGAGTGACGGACAGCTCCAGTCTTAAAGGGACAGTTCCCTAACTTGGATGAAGCATGCATTAGATCTAGCAGTGCACTGGAATCTGGATACACAATGAAAGCACCAGTGAAGTCTGTGGTAGTTAGAATATCAAGCAACCTAGAGTCATCCATGAAGAGTCTGAATGCGATGCTGTCTTGGGTTGAACAGTGGTCATATCTGCCAGGGATTGTTTTAAATTAATTAGTGTAAGAAGACCTAGCCCATTGATGATGGCACCATTCCCTAGGCATGCGGTCCTGCATGGCATGATCATGCCAGCCAGTATGCAAGTGAACAGGTTGCATGTGTCCATTTATTACTTTTGATCCTCTTTCCTTTGTTTACTGAGGCATATTTCTCTATTTCTTAGATTTTTTTTCACTTTTATTCTTAACCTCTCTCTTCTCAATAGATCTAGGGAATCATCTGGAATCAAACTCCTGCTATTTCCTATCACTCTGCATAGAAAGTCTTCTTTAGAAAACATATGCAGAAGTGGAGACCAGAGGAATACATGGGGAAGTCACCTTTCTTTTACTATCGTGTGGGTCCCAGGGATTGAATTCAGGTTAACAGACTCAGTGGCAAATGCCTTTCCCCACTGGTGTATCTTTCTGGCCCTCACAAGTGTTTCCCAGGCTGGGACTGAACATTTCTTACAGCGCCGTCCACTGCATTTAAGACAGTGTCGCATGTGGAGCAACACAGAAATGTCAGACAAAGAAGGAAAACAGAAGATGTAAATGAGACATGTGGAATATAAAATACAAGAAGTCACACTTGACAGAGTTGAGAGAATCTTGCTGGGGTGGCTCTTTCTTGATTACTTTATTAAGACTCATAGAAGGCCAAGAAAAGCCACTGATTCCAACCTGTTATGTGATTTCTGGAACATATAGTCAAAGAGCCTGTATGCCAGCCAATGACCCAAAAGAAACAATGAAATATACTTACAGCATGATTTTGGTTTTTTTTTGCAGTCTAGAATCTACTCTAACCAGAAAACTTCACAATTTCAAGAGTAGGGCTTGAGCATATTCAGATGAAAGGTCAAGTGCAATTGGTTATAACTGGTCACATAATCTAGAAAGTGAACCTCCAAGTACTAGTGCATGTATTATAATATATACTATATACATTTATAATGTGTTCTATAATAATATAATTGCAGTTGTTTAACAGGTAACTCCCAAACATGAATTTTCATTTTGAAGATAAAATCCAAGCTCTGTTCTGCTTTATCTTCCATATGAAGCAACAGGGACTACAAATAAGTTGAGTTTGGGTGTAAGCATTTCCCAGTGACCTATCCATTATTACAAAATTACAGAAAATGCTTCTTGAAGGAAACTAGATTCCCATCCATACTCATCAGGCAGCTATTGACCAAAGCCTAAATGTTTAAATCAGTGGGCAAAGCAGGATGCCCAGAGTCTTCTACAAAGCTGATATATTAATTAGGTTGTTTATTTTCTCTTAGTGCCTGAGGCTAGAAATCCAAGATCAGGATGTGAGCAGGAATGGTTTTTCTTGACTTGTATATGTCCATATTTTCCTTTGTTATCACATGGGCTTACTTCTGTGAATGTGTCTTATAAAATTTAAATTTATTTTTGTGTGGGAGGTGAAGCTGGTGTATGTGTGCCATGGTGTGCATGTGGAGGTCAGAGGACACCATGAAAATACTAATTCTCTTTCCACCATGTGGGCTCCAGGGATGGTACTTGGGTTACAGCTTGGGAGCAAATGCTTTTCCCTATGATCCCTCTTGCTGGCGCCTAAGGCCTTCTTCTTGTAAGGTTATCCATTACACAATGTTAGAGCCCACCCTAACAACCCATTTGTTTATAGTCACTTCTGTTAAGGTCCTATCTCCAAATAGGGTCACCTTCATAGCCCATAAGAATTTGATTTTCGCTGGGCAGTGGTGGCGCACGCCTTTAATCCCAGCATTCAGGAGGCAGAGGCAGGGGGATCTCTGTGAGTTCAAGACCAGCCTGGTCAGGACAGGCTCCAAAGCTACAGAGAAACCCTGTCTCAAAAAAAAAAGAGATTTTCAACTTATGAATGTAGAGGAATGGACAAAATTCTGTCCATAACTTGTATGTAAAGCAACAGAATAAATAAATGGAAACGTTTGTAATGACAGAGTTATAGACATTTGTGTACATTGCTTGAAATGGTTCTTAGACTACAAAGGGAGTATTTTAGGGGTGGAAATGAGAGGCGTCCTGTGGCAGTTCAGACCAAAGCAATTTTATCCTTCATCCTATCTTCTTTGACAGAGTTTGGCATAAGACACAAACAGAGAACCTCTCATTTCCCAAGTTGCATTGGAGAACAGTGATCTATAGGTTCCCAGTGTCTGTGAAGAAGAGCAAGGATGAATAAGACAAAAGGCAATAGGTGTACCGGCTACTCTTCAAAGGCAGCATTATCAGGCAGTGTGTGATTCGATTGTTCGCCGAGTCATGGCTGGGGCGGCAAAGAATGGGGAGAGTTTTGTGCCCCTTATTGTCACCTGCTTCATATTCTCTATCGATAATCATCCTGAAAGGTATGTTCACATCTTGTCTGTGTAATTTTGCAACCTGTAGCAACCTGCTTCTGTTTTGCATAAAGTTTGTAATCAGACCATCATGCCCACAAACTAGAAAAGCCTGTCATGAATTACTATGTGTGGTTAACAAAACAAAGAACTGATGGCAGAGATATCTTATGAAAGCATCACAGTGTGTGCTTGAGATCATTTGTACCATTATATAGTAAAGAGGGAAGAAAACTTTCAGTAGACTTTTCTTCTGACTCTGAGTGTTGTGACACCTTTACAACAAAAAAATCACCCCACGTAGTCAAAGACAGTGGACAGAACTACGTTGTAATTTTTTTCGTGCTCCATTAAGTAAACAAATGAGTCAGTCCATGCACAGGGAAATAATGACTTATGGTACTTAAGGGTGGTGCATTAACCTACATCATTTGTTTTTGCATTCTTTACCACCATCCCAGAGGTTCTCATGGCAAAGGGACTGAAGGTAATAGTTGAGATTGATCCAGTAGCTCAAAAATTGTATGGGTCATTTACCATGGGCAAGTCAGATAGTCCTATGAGACCAGAAAGTGAGAGACATGGCGGCTTTTAAGCGACTAATTATGAGTGTAAGAACAATCATTGTGAAGAATTAAGAAGATAAAGGTGGTAGCTCAGCAGTAGAACTCTTGACCAGCATGTTTCATGGCAAGTGTTCAATCCCCGATATTACACAACCAATGAATATTTGTTTTCATATTTTTAAATAGGCTGGTGGTGTTACTCTGTGTGTGTGTTCTGTGTTTATGTGCCTGTATGAATGTGTGTGCATGTGTCTCTGTGTGTGTGACTGGTTTGGAACAGGAAGCGGTGAAACCATGCAACTAGCTGTTACTGCCATGCTGTTTGAGGGAAGTCCCTTTCTCACACAGGCAAGAAAGAAATGAAACATCTTGAGTATCATGACACCTCTAACGAAAACTAGAAGGATCTCAAAGTAGAGCTGACTTCCTTTACAACACTTCTGTAAGCAGAACAGAAGTATCACCAACTCAACTCCTGGGTCCTGTTTGTTCCAAACCACTGGTCCTTGTCTCCTTGGTCTATGGATATGCAGAACTCGGAGCATGGGACAGAAGTGACTTCCCAGGTGAGAAGAAAACTGTACCAGATGTGCTCCACAGGTGCAGTCTGGCATTCTGCTTTCTCTACTGAGAAAGAATTCCTCCCATGCCCCATAGGCCTTATATTCCTTTTTCCTTTCTGCACACTCCATCATTGGAGCACATGTTTAAATGATTGAAGCTAATTAAGCATGGCCCACTGATATCAGACCATCATTTCATTGGCTCCTCATCACAGAATGACACTGATCTCACTCCAAACACTGAGTTTGAAATTCATTGGTTTCCTCTTACACTCAATTCCCGGTCAGGTAAAATCTAAGAACTTGCTGATGGTACCATAAGATCCTGGTTGAAATTCAGTGGTTGTGGAGACTCCTTCCCTCCCTCTTTCACTCTGTACTTCATTGCTTTGGGTGTTATGACATTAACAGAGAGTTCTTGAGCTGGGACAGGGAAACCCACTGTAGACATACTGACTCCCAACCCCACCACCCTTGGGGGTGTGTGTGTGTGTGTGTTTGTGGAGGGGGGTGTATAGGGCAGGGGACAACCTCAGGTATCATTGCGCAAGTGACATCCATATTTTATTTTCTTTTGAAACATAGTCTTACAGTGTTCTATAATTCCCGCCTCTACCTCCCCATGATTACAAACGGGTGTCACCACACACTCAGCTTTTTCATGGAAGTTCTGGGAATCAAACATAGGCCTCTGTGCTTGCAAGGCAAGCAGCTTATCAACCGAGCCATCTCCCCAGCCCCATGGATTTGCTTTGTGAGAGTATAGCCACGCTGAGGTTGCTGAGCAAGTTTTATAATAAACTTTTAATCCACGAGGATTCAAGGGGGACTGATGTGTTCAGGAACTGCCCTGAGAAATGAGTTTATGCAAATTATCCCATGGGAGGCCCTACAGAATCTGATGGGACCAGTAACTGCAGTGTCAACCTGGCAATTTCAGAGAAACAATTTGTGGAATGCAGGCTTTCCTCCTCCTCCTACAAACTACCAAGCAATAAACAGTCATTTTTGATAATTGCCAAAGAAGGGCCATTACTGGGGAGCCATGGAGTATGAGACTATGGTCGCTGTGTCTCAATGAGGGCACTTGGCTGAGATTCTTTTTTTGTCTCAGCCAGTATTTCCGCATCTCTCGTATATGATTCTCCTCCACCATCGCTCACAGTGTCTCCGTGGCTCCAAAGCCACCTTCTGGACTCTACATTTTAAAGGAAGAACAATGTCTATTTTTGTTTCTTTTCCTCTCACACCCAGTTTAATGTGATGCCACAAATATGGCTAGCTGTTTGGAATAATTCGCGGAATTTAGCATTACAGGCAAGCTCCATCCTTGCAGTGTGTATTTTGAGTATTTTCTCATGAGTGTCAAGATTTTATGCATTACAGTATGCTCATGATATTTCTCCATGCTTTATTCTGGGCATGATAAAATCTGTAGCAATTAGTTTCTCACAAGTCTATTTTGTGCTGAAGAATCTGTTATTTGCTCCTCGGGTGGTTTCTTTGAGTCTACCTTTACCACGACTGTCTTTACACCCAGACTGATGCTCTCTCTGTGGGTTTGGCAGCTCTCCTCTGGCTTCTGGCTTCTAGGCTCTGCTCAGCCTTTTCAAATGCAACTTGGTAAGATGTCAAGTACAAATTAAGATGAAGCTATAGGTTGGTGAACTTTAAACATGAATTAATGTTTTTTAAGTGCTTATACCAACAGGAAATGAGGTAATGTATGCACGAAGATCATGTGAATAATGCAATTCATATTTTAATCTCGTCTAAATGTATGTATTATTTCTGTCACAGGAACCAGAAAGAGAAGAGAAGTCAGTTGTTTGGGACACTTTACGTAGATCATAGTTGATCTGGAGGGGATAATTCAATTGCAGCTTTGTGCTGATTAACAATGGGATATGATCTGAGAGATAATCCGTCAGGTGGCTTCATTGTGTGAACACTATGGTGTCCTTATAAAAACTCGAATGACGCAGGTCATTCCTTCTGTGCAACATCTTGATACAGCCAAGTAGGAGGAAACAGGAGACCTTTCATTTGTTTCTGCAAGAAAAAAGAAAACTCTTTTACAATAAAGTTTATATATATATATTGTATATATAATTAGAAGAAATACACTTTTGAAAAGAGTTGTTTTGTTTTTAATTATATGTATATGTGGGGCATGTACATGTGAATGTCGGTACCTGGGGAAATCAGAGGGGGCATCAGATCTTCTGGAGCTAGCATCATAGGCAGCTATGTGCTATCTACATGAACGCTGGGAACTGAACTCAAGTCTTCCACAAGAGGAGTGCCTCTTAAGATACATCGCGAGAGGGACCCATTGAATTCACTTGAAGAAATGACTAGAAGTATAGTACAGCAAATAAATGAGCCACAAACCTCATCATTTATTATCATTATCTCACACATACCATACATACTTGTGGAAGCCAGACTTTCATACAACTGGGAGAAACGCAAATTATTGACATAGTCACGGTTAATGAGATTGGCAGCTGCGGAGAAATACCTGACACAGACACCTTAAAGAAAGATTTATTGTGGTTCATGGTCGCTGCGGCTTCTAGGTACAGGCTTTGTTGGTTCTGACCTATAGCAGCATGGGAGCAAGAGTATGTGGCAGAGGCTACTCATTTCATGGCAGATAGGAAGCAAAGAGGAAAGGAAGGAGTAGGGGACCAAGTAAAATCTTCAAATGTACTCACGCAGTGACCTTCTTCCTAGCAAAATTAAACCTTCCAATATTTCCAGTACCTCTCTAACTAGAGTCACCAGTAGGAAAACAAATTATTAATACATGTGCTATTGATGATGGAGGAGAGTACTTCTTATCTAAGCTGTACCAACATTAAGATGGCTATGATGTTTCAAGGGAGTCTAATCTTATGGACCACTGCTTTATAGGTACTCTAAAAGTACCTGCTCACTCCGAGATGTGGGGGGATATTTTCACACACCCTCAATTCTTTGAGTTCTTACTCCTATGTAAGACACACCCTATTTATTTCTGGGCTGTTTCGCGATCTTTATAGTCTTAACGTTTTTCAGGAGATACTCCCAAACATGGGGATGAGGCTCAGTGACCACCTACTCAGCAGCAGGAAACCACAGCCACCTGTCAGGTCAGTTTCTCCGTGAGTGTCATGCCCTTTCACACAGCAAAGCCAACCACCCAGGGGGCTGTAACTGACACTGACCTGGAAAGAGCACAAGAAGCACTGGATTCTGACCAGCAAAGCTTTAGTGACCGATTGTACCCAACACGAGCCACTTAACAAATCTTCTGTGCTTGATCCCTTTCAGCTGAGACGTAGATTGCTTTTACAAGAATTAATTAACTGGTAGGAGAAAGGAACCCAAAGTATTGAGCATGCAGAGTAGTTTTCTATCATTGATCCATTTTTTTTGCATTGTATTTTGTGATAGGGTCTCACTGAGTTTTCCTGACTATGTAGTCTAGATTCTCTTAGAACCTGTCAAAGTCCCTCCTCAGACTCCTGAGGAGCTGAGATTATGGCCTATATGACAAATCCTGGTGAGAGGCCCATTAATTTTTAATTCTGACCACATGTTATGGTATATAACCTTAGCCCCAAAATATTGCTGCTTTAGTTATTCATAACTGTTCATTAGGATTTTAATTGGTAAAAATGCAGTGTTAACATGTATTAGAACTTGACTCTTGCAGCATCTGGGGATCAAGTTTTAGATGAGCTAAGGGTAATTTGGGGCTTTTGTCGTGGCATCTGTGGGCCATTATTTTTAGTATCAAGGTCTTTACTCTCTGGAGGCAACTTGGATGTTATAAAATCACAATAGCTGTCATCATAAAATATATTTTCTAGGGAAAGATGTTAGAGATAGCCAATGCTGCATTTAGTTCTAGTTTCTAATCTGATACTTAAAAAACATTGCTCCACTAACATTTTCTATTAGGAAAATATTTCACAGAGTTGTTGAATTCAAACAAATAATATCTCTTTGTCTTACATGTCTGTATCACAGTGATATCAAATGTCTCTCTGAGAACATTATAAATACAACAATACAAACAATACTTTCTTAGCATACAGAAGGCATTTGTGTCAGGAGCTTGCTTTATATATTTATTTTTTGTTATTACTATTTTTGTGTATACTTTCATGTTTATGATGAAATACATTTTCATTATCATTTCTAGGCAATGGGGTATTTATTTAATGTTCTTTTTTTCTTATATATATATTATATATATATATGAGTCGTTGCATGTTTATATATGTGTTTGCTAGCATGCTTTTGTGTAGAAGTGTGTGGAAGTCTGAAGTTCATTTCAGGTGTCTTTTCTGATTGCTCTCTTCCCTTATAAACTGAGGCAAGGTCTCTTGATAAACCGAGAACTCACTGACTCCAGATAGCCTAGCTAACAGCTTCCTTCAAGGATCCTCTGTGTCTCTCTCCCACGAGTAGGGATTACAGACATACTGCCAGGCCCATTGGACCTCAGATATGTTTGCTGAGGATCAGAACTGGAGCAGTCTTTGAGCAGCAAGCAGTTTACCTGGGGAGCCATCTTCCTGCCCCTTAGTGAGGGGGATTTCTGAATGAAGTTGCAGTTTCATGGCAATGAGCTTTGGAAGTTCTTTGTGCTCTGAAATAACTCTGTTCATGTGTTTTCTTTTTCAAGACAAAGAGGAGATGAGCAGATGGAAAAATAAAAACAAAACATAAAGCACATCAGCAACCACAAAGTTGGGCTGCGCTGGATGATGTGTGAGTGTACAAACTTGAAGGTGCTGATGCCTAGGTACTGTGCTTCCCAAGCAGTCGCAGAAACAGTGGGTGGCAGGTGCTTCTGTAATTAGGCAGCACTGTCCTGCATTAATCCTATTCCACCTAATCTGTCTGGGAGAAGGTTCTGCCAGTTAACTGGGCAAGAAGGAAATTCTCCCTTGAACCGTTCAATATGTGAGAATGTTGTCCACCATTTCATAATGTGATCAAAGCCTGGTTTATGCAGGTGAAGGTTTTCATGGTGTGTGCATTTTTACCACTTACATATTTAAACAAAGGTTTGTTGCACTTTAGAAAAAGAAAACAACAGAAAGAAAAGCACAAAGCCAAACCAATTCCCACTGTCTAGGACCCATGTTTGTGCCAGCTTAACACTGTCAGTCTGAAAAGACATGGTCCAAAAAGAGGGCAGCCCAGGGATGGTCAGCAGGCTTCAAGAGATGCTCAGAGTCCACAGTCTCCATGGCAACAGAAGGCTTATTTTTCCCCTGTGGTATTTCACATCACTTTAGATCTGTAAGATTGGGCTGCAGATTAGATCCTTAAAGATCCCTGCCTTGTGTCTTGCTCAGGCTTTTCTGTTTAAGGTAAAGCAAAGCATTATTCCTCATATTAGCACCAAGAATGGAATCCTTGAGATGTCCATACTGCTAGGTGGACTGAGACGATCAAAACTGTTGACAAAGGGAACAAACTAAAAATGCAGAAGTATGGTCAAGTCTGTTCTAAAAGGTGGATAATGGGGGCAGAATGAGACTCTACCCCCACAAGCAAAATCTCTTCTATGAAATGATGAAGAAGGCTGACAGAATAAGTTCTAGCCCCATGTAGACAGATGTATAAGGAATCTAGTGCTATGTAACACTAGTCCTATTATGACTAGGTGATGGATAATGGATCTGGGGCAGGAGGTTTACTATACAACACCGGTATTATAACTAAGCAGACTTGGCTTTTCCAGTCTTCTATCTAAGCAGGACTTAATAGCTAGGCAATTGGTCTTAAAAGATTTGATTAGAATAAATGGGAAGGGTGGGGCATTGAAATTGGCAGGGAGATTGAAAAGATGACCAAAACACAAGAGCGATTGTGCTGGGACCTGAAGAGCTGTGTAGGTGGCTAAAGCCAGAATAACTGCATTGCTTATAGCTTTAAGAAAGGCAGCAGTGGCTTTAATGGCTAGGATTGGGAAACACAGAAAACAGTAAGTCTCACTACTTGGAACTTCAAGATAAACTTAAAGATGATTTAAGCATAAAATTTATCCACATCCAGGCAGCATTCTGGACCCAAGTTGGTTCTAAACTCAGTGTACATACATATACACGTGACATGTGCAGGACACATATCCTGAGGAAAAGGGTAACATACAGGGACAATTTAGTTGACTGTTGTGGGCAGTTTTTTAATTTGTAGACAAGGCATTAAACAATGAGATATTTTAGCATGTATGAACATGGATTATAATTGGTTGAGATTTAGTTATTTGTTAGAGAATTGAGAACGGTAGTGTTGATTGTCAACTTGGATGACTCTGGAGCAACTGAGAGACATGTATCTGTGAGGGCACTTCCAGAAAAAGTTGACCAAGAGAAGACCCACCCCTAGACTAGGCAAGCCCAGTGGCAAACCTGGGCTGTTTGTCCTGCGCGTGTTTGCTTCCTGCTGCTGAGTGTGTCTATCCTGCTGCTGCTGCTGCCATGGCTGCCATGCTTCACGGACTTCTGAACCCAGTTTTTTCACTCTTCTATGGACTGAGAAGCTGAGAGAGAAGCTCTCTAAGAAGCTGCCAGGCCTTCAGCTTCAGACTGAATGTCCTGAGACATCCAGTTTCATGAACAGAGTAACTATCTGTTTCTCAACTTCTCAAGTGAGGGGAGGGTCATTGGACTGCCCAGCCCCTATTGGACAAACCAATCTACTAGATTCCCTCAATGGTGGACATTCATTCTCCTAACCCTCCTCCTCTAGAGAACCCTGACTACTACAAGAACATCCTCTTAAATCAAGTTCCAGGATATTTATAGGCTAAATTAAGTTGGTGTTCCCTGTAGATAGAGGCAGATTTACACCAAATTTTATGACTTAGGTATAGAGAAAGACTGACATTGAATGTATGAACTTAATGAGCACATGTTATTTATAGGAGACCAGCAGATAACAAGGCGTGGAGTTGTTGTCTACTATTTTGCTCCTTGTTTCATCATGAAAAACAAGAAGAAAATATCGCCTTCCATCAACATGGATAGAATCATTCAGCATGCGGGAATTAAATTGAAATTCAAAATAGACAAGGAGACAAAGCCATGGGCAAGCTTGTGTTGCATTCTTGGGATTCTGTTGACAAACCATGCAGGAATTCTTCCAACACCTCTGACACCAGAATGTAAGAAACTGAAGAAAGGGAAATGTACTTGAATGTCTGCTGTGCTGGAAGTCAGTGGTATCCCTCGTCCAACTGGGCAAGGCTGGGCAGCTGTGCAGTTTGTGGAAGACATAGTTTCCATGAATTCCAGGTTTATTGAGGAAGCACCAACAAATGGTGTGGGACACTGGCAGAGGCCTGAAGTGGGGCTGGCTTCACAGCATGCGGCCACAACCAGGACTCCAATGCAGAGGAAGCACACACTGACTATAATACTTTGTCTTTGCCACTTGGAAAGTCTTAATAATTTTATCATCAAGTTTGTGCTTTGTGAAGAAAAGACTATGACAATGGCAGGCACAAAGCCTGAAAATTCAACTCACATGTCTTTTTCCGACTCTAATACCATACTTCCCCTTGTTTGTTACATGAGAATCCTAGCTTTCTGCCCCATCATCTAGTGACAAAAGTCATAGAAACTTTGTGATTAAATCAAGCCCAGGGATTGGGCAATCAATGTCTTGTGTTGTTATCTGGGTCCTTTTCTCTACAATGGTCCACAAAATATAGGTAACTTTTTTTTGAGAGAAGAACCAGCCCGTATTTTGTAGTATTACTTGCTCTGGTCATCATCAAAGGTTAGAATTTGTCCACCACAACTTTAGAATTCAAATATAAAGTCTACATTTTTTGAGACAATCAAGAAACTCTGAAGTAGAGAGTGTCTACTGAATGTCTCTCTACTGGGTGAGAGAAATAGCTCAAACAGTCAAGTACTTGTTTCGCAAACACAAGGGCCTGGCATTCATCCCCAGAATTTTTAATGTAGAAAAATGCCAAGTACAGTAGTATGCTCTTGTAAGCCCAGCCCTGAGGAGCAGAAACAAGTAGGTCTCTCGGTCTCCATAGCCAGCCCGTTTAGTCCAATCAGAGACACCAGCTCCATGGGAGACCTTGGTGAGAAAAATGGTGAATGACATGGAGTTGTTCTCTGGCCTCCACACGCACATGAGCACACACACACACACACACAAACATATACACACACACCAAGAAAAGTAAAAAAATCAAAGAGTGAGAAGAGACTAAAAGACAAACATTATACAAAAATTATTGGAATAAAGTCTTAATTACAGAATTTAAATTGCTGTTGTATAACTAGATGACATTTTAAAATGAGCATTTGGATAGAAATATCCAAATTTATATCTATTATATATATAAATATATATAAATATCCAAATATATATCTATTATATACAACCACAATAAGTTCAATAATTTTATATCTATTTTTTTAAAAAAATGGTTTTTATTATTAATTTTTTTGGTTTTTCAAGACAGGGTTTGTCTATGTAGCTTTAGAGTCTGTCCTGGAACCCACTCTGTAGACCAGGCTGGTCTTGAACACACAGATATCTACCTGCCTCTGCCTCCCGAGTGCTGGAACTAAAAGTGTGTGCCACCACCACCTGGCAGGTTTTTTATTCTTATTTTCTCTTTGTTCAAGACTCTGAAGTAGTAAAATAGAATTTATCCTTCAGTATTTAGCAAGACACTTTGTGATGAAGTGACAACCCCTCGAAAGACACACCAGTAATAAATGCAGTCCTTGGATTACTCCAGGGTCCCCAGGAGGAGTCCAGGTACAAAACAACAATCACAAGTCAGTTAAAGAGCCTCATTCATGAGCCAAGGTCCAAGTTCGCAGTCTAGTTTGTAGCATCCTTTCATCAAATCAGAATGAAAAGAAACTGAATTGTATATCTTTTGAGCAATCTTCCAGAAACTTTGTTTCTTAATATCAGGCTTTGAAATAAGTTGAAGGAACAAATGTTCTAAGGTTATAGTCTTTGTCATTCTGGATATGTGTATAAGCAGGAAATTCATCACCCTCTGGAAGTGTGGGGGTCCTCCCAAATTCTTATTCAAGTGATCAAACACTCATTTTTGTATGGGGATGGACAACATAGTAACCATTGTCTGAGAGGATAGGTATAAATCAATATATGCCATAATATGAAAGCAATTGTATAATCTAATTTCCAAATTTTACACTATGGAACATGAAAACAGAGTTTTGAAGTTCAACTAGCTGTTTCAAAATCCAGATGTTTTTTCTCTAGGCAATTTATCTACTTCAGTCTCAAATTCTCCATCCATTTTCCAGGGTTAATATTTGTACCCACTTTTTGGAGGGAGGTACTGAGCGCACCAAGAAAAACCCGGACATGTGGTAAATCAAAGAACACTATTTACAACTCATAACTAATGTCATGTGAGTGTGACTGCAGTGATGTTGTGTGGAGCACCATATCGTTGTCCATGGCAGGTGCTCATCAGTGTGTTAAATACAATCTCTAAATAACCTTTAGTGAAATTTTGATGAGAACAAATAAATTACCAAATCTATTCTTAGTTAACTCGGTGAATTGATCAGATCTATATTGTGATTAGATACAATGAAATTCAATGTTGGTCTTAGATAATAAGCTGTAGACTCGTAGCATCTGCAGAAAATAGCACGTTGTCGCTCTGTTGTGGCTGGGGTTCAGGGTAGTCCAGAAGTCTTTCGTTCACACATATGCGCTTTTAAGTTAAACCATAAAAGAACAGAAAACATCATCTTGTTGTAATTCCATCTATCTTAGTAACAGCACTATTATAATTCTACCTCTGCTTTAGCATATACAAATTTAAACTTACACACACACACAAATGTGTTCTTCGTAATTCCCTGTATCTTTGATTAAGTTTAACTAGCTTGGCCATTTCCACCAACTCATAATTTTTAAAGATTTAATTTTTATTTGTGTGTTAGAGGAAAGTGTATGTGTTTGTGTATGTGTGTATATGCGGGTTGTAAGTGAATGCCATATGTATGTTGGTACCTGCAGAGGTCAGAAGAGAGTCTGCTGAAGCTGAAGTTATAAGTAGTGAGCTGCCTAAGATGGGTGCTCTTCAGTCCTGTGCAAGAGCAGCAAGTGTGTTAATGATTGAACCATTTCTCCAGCCCTTATAAACATTTGATGGGGGTACATCATGACTTAATTTAATGATTGGCTGGGTGTGGCTCCGTATACGATAAGGTGGGTTCAAAAATTATAATTTACAATGTGGTCAATGCATAAAAGAAGTACAGAACCTCTGCTCCAGCGGGAAACACGTTATTGTTTGCCATGAATCTTTAGCTCTTCCTAGTCAAATGAAGCCATGGTTAAGAGTCAAAACCTTGAAATCCTATGCACCAAGCTGAAGATGATTTTACAAATGTGTATTTCTCAAGCCCTGGAATAAACACTAAACACTCTACAACTGAAGATTTTTTGAAAGGTGAAATACCCTTCACAGGCTCATACTGAGCACTTGGACCCCAGATGGTGACACTATATTTGAAAACTGTGAAATCTCTTGGGCACACAGCCTAGCTAGGGGATGTAAAGCACGCTGAGCAGGCCCTTGAAGGTGACACCATGATCCTGTTTTTGGTGCTGTTCTTGCTGCTTATTGATCCAAGGCACCTGACAAGTATATGTAGCCTCACATTCTTGATGTCAAGGGCGGACTCAATTCCACCATCATTCCTTCCCTTAGTGAATCAGAAAAAAAATTCTTCTTCTGGTAAAGTTGGTTCTGTCAGGGGATTGTCAAAGCAATGAAAAAAAGTAAGCAATCTAGTCATTTTCTATAAATGAATATAACGGTATATCCCTTTAATTTTCTTAGTCCTTTAGCTTTCTTTTATCAATTAAATTAAATTATAAAATTAAGATATTTAAGTCTGGCATATGTTAAATAGTGAACAAGAGAGAAGTGTCATCATTATAATTTTGACCTTTGAGCAACCTGGACAATGTGGACTATAGCTGAATCACAGAGAGTGATGATAGGGCGTGATCGTTCCCTCTTAAGTATTACAACACAAACAGCCTTCAGTATGCAGCCTTTGAAAGGCACTGAAGCCTGGGAATTAGTGCTTATAAGTAAGAGCTTCTATTGTAACCATTACTACTGCTGTTCAGCCTAACCTGTAAACTTGTTTTCGGGAGTTAAATTGTGTTTAGGGAATTGAAGAAGAACGTCAATAAGGACATTGATTCTATAGCATCAGTTAACATTAATTAATGAAATTGACCAATCAAACAATCAATCAATTTTTGAGACAGGTAGACTCAAAGCCATTTTGTATTTCAGGATGGACCTTGAACTTATGATCCTCCTGCTTATAGCTTCCAAGTGACAGGATTATGGATGTTGTCAGCAGACCTGGCCAGTACAATGCTGGGGATTAAACCCAGAGCTTCATTCAATTTAGCTCTCTACCAACTGAGATGTATTTCTAGTCCTTTAGTTCAAACAGATATCAGCATGTGGTTTACTTTTGGTGCAGAAGTTGATCATGGCTCTTATCTACTGTGCTCATCCCAGTGATTTTGTACATTGCGTATCATAATGGTTAGTGGACAAAATTATCTAAAATGTGCTAAAGCCTGTGAATAATAGTGTTAGTAGAAGTGCTGAAGGAAGGCATTTTTGTATGAGTAAGGGACACATGAATCAGATGGAAAATTGTGTAATGATGTTGAGGCTTTGATTTGTACATCTGCAGTGGCTGACTCACCTAACTACATAAGTTTCCACCAACAGCGTGGCTTTGTGACTGAGAATCTCACAACCATCTCATCTCTGTCCCCAACTTTTCCTGCTGGAACAAAACTTTCTAAGGCAATCCTTGATCCTACACACTTTATTGCAAATCTAGCCTTTGTGTGACAGCCAAAGAATTGCCCAGTTATGATGGAAGCTAGAGACTGTGCCTATGAATATAGTGCAAAGAGACTCTATAAAATAAATTTCAAGAACTGGTTTTGACTTACCTGATTTTCTTTTTGAAATGTCTTGTGGAGATGAGGGATTGCAAACAAAGGCTAATGCCACAGAACTCATAGTAACTGGTATTTAGTGAGTATTTTAATATAAAGCACTTTATTTGCTCTTAGAAAGATGCTTGTCTGACATCAACTAAGTTTCAAGGTCTTCAGTTTAATTGACATGAACTAAAACTTGAATCATTAAGTCACTTACCAAAGGTGGATGTCTGACCCCCTGAGCCCTGTGTCATAACAGGGGTTTTCCCATGAAACCTGTTATTTCCAGGTTAGACTCTTTGCTTGTTTGTGTATTTAAAAAGGGATAATCTTCCTGCTCAGTACTAAAGTTCATTTTCTTATCTAGAAATAGGTTGCCTTTCAGAATACTTCCATCACAGAAGAGATAATTAAAGTAGGCTTTATTTTAAATTCTCTCATAAAATATCCCATGTTAAAGGTCAGAGTTTCCAAGGATCTGGCTCATATCCCAAAATGTGGATGATAAAACCATGGATAAACATTATTGCTTCTGTCCCTGACAGTACTGAGAGATGGGCCCTGAACTATTCCCAAGGAGTCAAATTTCCTTACCATTGTAATAATCAAAGAGGAGCAGAAGGCTGGCCCTGTGGTGTTTCTGGGTTTTCCCCACTTCTCAGAGATTTCTACACACACACACACACACACACACACACACACACACACACACACACA